>CALNHX010010479.1:0-39865 GCA_940337035.1 Agriotes lineatus
TATAACTATAGAGGAGTACCAGCCTCGTAAGAAAACCTGAGTTCGCTCGGGCTTAGGGCACTTAGTATGGGCCTTTGCTAGGGTACAGGTGAAAACCGGCTAATTATCTCGAGAGCAGATGAAGAGAGCTATAAGTATCTCAATGGTCTAGAGAACGGAAAAGCATAGGGTATAACTGACTCGTAAGTCCGGAAAGACAGTCGTTCCAGTGGTAGAAAACCACGATAAAAAGTTAGCTGGTCCTCCAGGTTTGGGGTTTGGGCAATGGGTCAGCACCCTATCCTTCTAAAAAATAATGCTTAACACAAAATCTCGGACATTGGCTGAATCATTAGAATGACGAAGAGAAAGACAATGAGAGTAGGCGAGTGAATAGATGTGTATCTGCTACAGGCAAATTATATAAATTAGTAATTTGATATTATAATGGCTAGGCATTTTATGTAAGTCCATTAATTGCCTAAAACACCAGTCTGTTTGTTTAATATTTGTAGATATTAAACATAGTACCGCCGAAATTGTCCTCAATATAGAGAATGTTAGGGCATTTTAGACAAAATGTTATGTTGAGCTTGAAATTAGAGGTTTTCTTAAATAGCAATGTTGATCGTGTTTGTTCTAAACATCCTTACATATTCATTTTGTAGTTTTTCGCTAATAGTTAGGTTAGCGAATTATCGATTGTTATCAGTTGGCCTGTTTCTAATGATGGATTCACCGGTCGTTGACTGATGCCGGTGATGAGTTCGCCTTTGATCAAAACCTACAAAAATTGAGTTGTGGTACACCCTCATTAAACCCATTTGCAAATGAGAGCTAACTTTTACTTTTAAAGGTATTGCTAAGGTCCATGTTGTGGCGCCTTATATATGCTATGTACCTTCAGGTATGGTGATATTAATATGTCTTTGAATTATATTTTTATTTTGTCAAATTAAAATTGGCCTATTTATGTTCAGAATATCAATAATTATTATTTGTGCTATCTCCTTTATCTAGATTGCTTATTTCTGAAAGTTGATGTTCTAAACGGGAGTAGCATGCCTAATCCCAAAGGACAAAGTAGACTAAGTAAATGGGAACATATAAATGATAGAATATTAAAAGTAATAATAGAAATTGAAAGAAATAACATAATAACAATGATAATAAACTATGCACCAGGAGAATCCGACAAGATAGAAGTAAAGAACCAATTCTGGACGCAACTACAACAAACAATTGAAAATTGCGAAGGTACTTTGATATTACTTGGAGACTATAATGCAAGAGTGGGGAATGAACATAAGAAATGGCAGGGAGTAATAGGAAAGCACGGAGAAAACACCATAAACAAGAACGGAAGAAAACTATTACAATTCTGCATCGACAACGATTTGATCATAAACAATACATTTCATGAACACAAATGGATACATAAAATAACAAGAGAAGTACACACACGCAATGAACGCTCAATAATAGACTATATAATAACATCTAGAAACTATAAAAAGGAAATAAAAGACGTCAGAGTTAAAAGAAGCTATGAAGCAGGTACGGACCACTATCTACTAGAGGCTAAAATTAAATCGAACAACATAATAAAGAATATAGAAGAAAATAAAAGTAGTGATATAACAGAAAAAATTAAGAGCTTTAAGCTACGAGACCCACAAATCAGGTACGAATATGTAGAAGAGACAGAAAAAGAAATAGATAAATATAGCAATTATGAACAAATAACAAACCTGGAAGATAAATGGGAAAGATTTAAAGAAACATTACTAAAAATAGCAAGAAAAGTATGCGGATACAGTAGAAGCAGAAAAAATAAGAAACAAACAAGCTGGTGGAGTGAAAATGTTAAGAAAGAAGTTAAGGAAAAGAAAAAACTATGGAAAAAGTACTTACAAAGTAGAACACAACAAATACATGAAAGCTACAAAATGCAAAGGAATAAAGTTAAAGTAATGATTAAAGAGGCAAAAACTAAATCTTGGGAGGAATTTGGTAGAAAAATGCAAGAAAACAGTGAAGAAAACAAAAAACTATTTTATAGAACCTTAAGAAGTATGAGAAAACAGAATGGAATATCACTCAAACAAATAAAGGACCAGCATGGAAATATTATAACAAATGAAGGGAAAATAATGGAAAGATGGCAAGAATATTTTACAGAGCTATTAAATAGCGAAAGTACATCAGAATACGAAAGTGGAAGTAACTATAAAAATACAAATGAAAAAGAAAAGGAAGAGAATAATATAGAACTGGAAGAATTGGAAGAAGCACTATGTAAGCTAAAAATAGGAAAAGCAGCCGGATGTGACCAACTAGATGCGGAACTGCTAAAGTACCTTGGATCAAACGGGAGGAAAGAACTATTAGAAATATTAAACATGGCCTGGGAAACTAAAAGGATACCGAAAGAATGGAATATAGCAACAATCCTACCGATATATAAAAAAGGCGACTCGAAGAACTGTGAAAACTACAGGGGAATATCACTACTATGTGCAGGATTGAAAGTTTATGAAATAATATTGGAAAATAAATTAAGACGGAGGTTGGAACCAAAACTAGCAGACGCCCAAAGTGGATTTAGACCAGCGCATAGCGTACAAGATCATAATTTCACACTGCAACAAGTAACAGAAAAAGCGCTAGCCAAAAATGAGCAAATACTTCTAGCATTCTTAGACATGAAAAAAGCATTCGATATGGTGAGCAGGACAGGAATTTGGCAAAGTCTAAAGAATAAGAATGTAGAAGAGGAGCTAATAGTGGTAATACAAAGCCTATATGAAAATACGCTGAACCAAGTACGAACGGGAAATAGAACTACAGGAACATTTAGAAACAATGACGGAGTGAGACAGGGAGGGGTATTAAGCCCACTACTATTTATAAGTGTTATGGATGAAGTGATTAAGAAATGCTGGGAAAAAACAAAAAAGTACAATGTAGGGTACAGAAATATGCAAACAGTGAAGGTCGAAGCATGCGTTTTTGCAGACGACATAGTACTAATAGCAAAAACAGAAAGAGAACTAGAAAATAACATAAAAATATGGACTACAGAGCTAAAGAAATATAATCTCGTAATAAACACGGAGAAAACAAAAGTGATGGCAGTAACAAACAATAAGATAAATATAAATATAGACATAGATGGAAGTAGAATAGAACAAGTAGATGGGTACAAGTATTTAGGAATAATGCTAAATGATAAAGGAACACAAGAAGATGAGATTGGCGCCAGAATAAATACAGCAACCAGAGTATATTATGCACTATATAAAAACTTTCTGAATAGAAAGGAGATAACAATAAAAACAAAAATGGCTGTGTATCAAACAGTGTACCTACCGATCCTAACGTACGGGGCTGAAAACTGGGTCCTGAACGAAAGCCAAAGGAAACGATTACAGGCTGGCGAAATGAGATATTTGAGAAAAGTACTAGAAGTGAGAAGAATGGACAAAAGAAGAAATGACGATATCAGGCATGAACTAAAAGTAAAATCATTGAATACCGAAATAGAAGAGAAGAAACTGAAATGGTGGGGGCATATGACAAGAATGAAGGAGAACAGGCAGGTAAAGAATATATGGGAGGCAAGGAAAATTGGGAGGAACCGAAGGGGACGACCAAGGAAAGTGTGGAACAACAGTGTGAGCGAGATCTTAGAGAAAAGAGGAAAAACATGGACCGCGGCGAAGCAATTGGCCAGAAACAGAAAGGAGTGGCGTAAATTCATAGAGGGAAACTAACCGCTAAAGGAAATATACCTCGACACCTTCGGGTACAAGAGGTCATCGATTATGAATGAATGAATAAATATTTGAATTTCTTTTTGGTCCAAACTTGACATGTTAATAGCTTATTCCCTAAATAATGTTATTATAAAACTAATTGTGGAATATAAACCACATTGCTAGACAAATAAACCTAAACGACAGATTTTAGTGCGAGAATTGTGACACTGAAATATGCGTTCGCCATAATAGCTGCCCTAAACTTGGGCAACTGTTTGATAGATGGCGCCAATGTTGCCAACCCTACCGATATTTCGGTAGATCTACCGATTTCATTTAAAATCTACCGATCTACCGAAACGACCCTTGTTTCTACCGAAATTTTGCTACAGCGTATAATCATACGTAAAATTTTTCTTGAGAACTATCTAAACCGAAAAAAAGCATCAGCAACTCTTTATATTGGAGAACTTTTAAGAATTTGATTTTTTTGATAGATTTTTTTTTTGTTTTTTTTTAATTTGTTCGAGAAATAGGCTTTCAAGAACAACAATTAGTTGTTTATTACATACAAAAAGATCTACAGGGCAGGACAAGTGTTGCGATTATGCTGTTGATAAGAATATCCTTACAGGGAATGACTAAACAAATGTATTCTGTAAGCGGCGACAAAGGTAGTAGTAGCGAAAGTCAATAGAATAGGAACTATTATATATTTTTATAGTCATATTCTATACGTATACATTTTAATTTTTTTTTTCATATATTATATATTATTGTACTTGTATAAACGAATTAGTGGTTAATAGTGTTTTAAGTAAATTAGTGTAGTTTTCCATAGGTCCTAATAAAACAATTGGGTGTTGTCTTGATTTTGTTAATTTAATTAGAAAGTGAAATATAAATGCATGTAAATTTTTAAATGCCGGTTTACTGAAACTTGGCTATTGCAAAAATGTAAGTAGGAACTACAAAACACATTTTATTATGTCTACCGTAAATTTTTGGGATCTACCGAAATTTAGCGCAAAAAGCTACCGATCGCCTAAAATATGAGATGGCAACACTGGATGGCGCCGTCAACTGTTCTGTGACGTCACATGACATGCCTGGTGATTTGTGATTGCGATTTTGGTTATGTAAATGGAATCCAGTTTTAGCGGCAAAATTTTGCGCGTTTATCGCAAAATTTTAATTGAAAGCGGTAAAACTGAAATGCGTTTGGCTTATGATGAAGGAATGGGGACACAGTGCTACCTAAAACTCATTATCAAGTTAGAAGTTTTGTTTGGACATGCAGAGCACGATGGCGGGAAATTTAAACTTTGCAATGTACTGGCAAATGCCTGAATTTATTGAAGATAAAATATTGAAAAATACACGTTTGCTTATGAGCATCTAACGAGACTCCTTTGGTTGCCACAAAACTCGGCTCACCGCCTCATTTTGGCAATCAAACTCGTATCGTGAAGATACTCATATTCAAACTTGTATCGTTAATATCTCTAACATTCCATTAATAGAAAAAAATAAGAGACTTTATAGTCGCATTATAACGCAGAGAAAATAACAAAAACAGAGAGTATCTATTATTAAACTACATTATTTTCAATACATCATCGTTTTCGTCGTCTCTATTGAACAAAAATAGTAATTAATAATAAGTACATAAAAATGCTACAAATTTTAACATAAGCTATGAATTCTAAAGAAAAAATGCTCATTCTATTTATGGTAGTTTCTGATGATAATACTTTCTAGATTACAAGAGTTCTTTAAAACTAAAACGTAAGAAAAAATATAAAAACGTAAGATTCACGTGAAAATGAGTTTTTTTTAAGAAAAACGTAAGAGATGATGTAAAAAACATACGATCCATATAAAAAAGAGTTTTTTAAAACTAAAACGTAAGAACGTAACAGTGAGGGTGGTATCATCAGCAAAGAGGATAGACAATGATCCATTTAAAAAATATGGTAAGTCGTTGATGTAGATCAAAAAAAGCAGAGGCCCCAAGATGGAGCCCTGAGGTACTCCACAGTTAATTTGCAGTCTATTCGATATTAAATTACCGACCCTTACTGCTTGACACCGATTTGTGAGGTATGACCGAACCATTTTTAAACTCAACTCATCAAGGTTATACTTTTTTAGTTTATCCAACAGGACGTCATAATTTACGCAATCAAACGCCTTGCTGAGGTCGCAAAAGGCTGTAACAGAGTATTCACCCCGCTCAAAACACCCAATTGTGTTACTAACAAAATTAACAAGTGCACTGGAGGTGCTCCTATTAGTCCTAAATCCATATTGATTATCATTGAAAAGAGAATTAGACTCGAAATAATGTCTTATTTGCTTCTCAATAATTTTTTCCAGTATTTTAGAAAATATAGGAAGAATTGAGATTGGTCTATAGTTAGACATAACATCATTTTCTCCCTTCTTATAAATTGGTAGTACTAATGCCACCTTCAAACAGTCAGGAAATTGCCCTGAGTTTAGACACTCATTTAGTAATCTAGTCAAAGGGGCCACAAAATGGTTAATATTTCTTTTCAGCAGATACACGTTGAATCCGTAAATATCTTTGGTTCTACTATTAGATAATGATGCTATGGCATATCTAACTTCGTTGAAGGTGGTTTCAGATAAGGAAAATTTGAGAGTAGCTGGTGTATTAAAATAAAATAAGGATAAAGGGTCTCCTGTTTGATTATTATTCTGCAATAGCAAGTTATCAGGGACGTCTCTAAAATAACGATTCCATTCATCAGGCGAAAATCTCGTTGTTATTGATTTATGTGCAGTACTGTTATTGGCATTAATAATATTCCAAATTGTTTTAGACTTATTGCAAGAGTTTGATATTACCTTGTCGTTGGCACTAACTTTCGCTTTTTTTAGCGCCAGGCGATATATACTGCGATAACAATTATAAGCTAGTCGCGTGTCATGTGTGCCAATCATGGTATACAGCTCTTGTAAGTGATGAAGATGATTACGCATCAATTTTAATTCTGGTGTAAACCAAGCAATACTAGCATCTTGCTTTCTAGTTGTGATCTGTTTAATAGGGAAACATTTATTTAGAATTCTCACGATTCTGTTAATAAAATTTGAAAATTTGTCACAAATAGACAGATCGCTATATAAGTAAGTAAAATCAACCTGTTCAAGAGCCTGGTAGAAAGATAAACACCCTTTTCAGTGATAGGCCTAAAAGTGTTTACATCAGGGTTTCCAGACATGTCACTGCTGGATAACATAAAAGTTAGTTATTGTGCCCTGTGATCGGATACAAAATTTTTAGCAGTTTTACTGGACAAAATATCATTGAGATTAATACTTGTATAAACATTATCAATAAGTGTTCTAGAAGTACCCTGTACACGGGAATGGTCAAAAAAACATTGGCGCAAACCATGACATAGAAGCACATTTTTTACCCCAGTCGATGCATACGAATCGTCAAGAAAATTACAATTGAAGTCACCGCACACAAGCCGAATTGTTTTACCGTTTTTGCTGTGTTTCAATAGACCATCCAATAAATCAACGAATAAATCGACTGAGGTTTTAGGAGGTTTATACAAACAAATAATATTTACGTTCACATTATTAACAAGTACACTGACAGAAACAGCCTCTAAAACAGACTCGATTATACAGTTGTTGGGTAAAACGTTAACAGTAAATTTAAATTTGTCTTTAATTAATATAAGTACTCCTCCTCCTCGAGATACCGTTCGGCAAAAACTACAGGCAACCACATAACCTGGTAGTTTAAAAGCACAAGCTTCATTAGCGTGTAGCCAGGTTTCCGTTAAACAAATAAAATCTGGGTAAGAATATTCGCTCACAAGATCACTAATTAGATCAACTTTATTACAGACGCTTCGCGCATTAAGACACATAATTTTATAGGTCACAGATGTTTGTACTCGATTTCCGTGTTCGTGATGATTTACCACTGTAGAATCGAAAAAACCTATTTATGAGAGTACCCTCAGGCCAGATTAATGGATTTTGTGCTTCTGAATAGTTGATATCATTGACGGTAATTTTAAAAGAGCTGTAATTGTTTGGGTACCTAGCTGTTAATTTTTCGCATTCCACTTCAGGTAATTTGGGTTTGAGTAGCTGAATTAGTTCTTCCTTAGTTGTTGAGGGATCTAATCTAGAGATGAATACGGATGCCTTTTTTGGTACAGCTTTTACTGTGGAGTTTTGGCGAATGTAAGTTCTTAGGGGTACATTTTGATACTAAATTAAATTGGGATGTGCATGTTAATTATATCGCCCATAAATTGGCAAGTAACATTTTTGCTCTGCGTAGCTTATCAACATCTGTCTCTTCAACCATTTTAAAAACTGCATATTTTGCACTTTGCCAGTCTCACATGTTATACGGAATTATTGTTTGGGGTCATGCTCCGTGTAGCAAGAATATATTTGCTCTACAAAGAAGAGCCATCCGAATCATAGGTGGAGTATCGTACACTGCTGACTGCAAACATCTATATCGAGAATTCAGAATACTTACATATATTTCATTATACATTTATACATGTCTATGTTACGCCAAAAGTAATTATGAAAAATTCGAATCCCATAGTGATACTCATACCTATGATACGAGGCACAAAGATAACTTTTACAGCGATTTTTATACTGTCCAAATCACATAACGGACCTAATTATTGGTCAATCAAATTTTTTAATACTATTCCTTATAATATCAGGAGCATGCCTTTAACTAAATTCAAAAATTCGATTAAACAAATACTGCTCGAAAACCCACTTTATGATGTAAGTGAATTTTTTTAAATAAATTTTGTGTGAACCAATGGATTGACGAGATTGACCTGTGTAAATATCTTTGTACAGATAAACTGCATCAATAAATATTATTATTATTATTATTATTATTAAAGATTTAAAAAACGAAAGATCCATATGAAACAATCGTTTTTTTTAACTAAAACGTAAGAAAAGAATTAAAAAACGAAAGATCCATATGAAAAAAGCGGTTTTTTTTTACTAAAACGTAAGAAAAGATTTAAAAAACGAAAGATCCATATGAAAAAAGCGATTTTTTTAACTAAAACGTAAGAAAAGAATTAAAAAACGAAAGATCCATATAAAAAAAGCTTTTTTTTTACTAAAACGTAAGAAAAGGTTTAAATAACGAAAGATACATATGAAAAAAGCGTTTTTTTTAACTAAAACGTAAGAAAAGATTTTAAAAACGAAAGATACATATGAAAAAAGCGTTTGTTTTTAACTAAAACGTAAGAAAAGAATTAAAAAACGAAAGATCCATATGAAAAAAGCGTTTTTTTTAACTAAAACGTAAGAAAAGATTTAAATAACGGAAGATACATATGAAAAAAGCGTTTTTTTTTTTAACTAAAACGTAAGAAAAGATTTAAAAAACGAAAGATCCATATGAAAAAAGCGTTTGTTTTTAACTAAAACGTAAGGAAAGAATTAAAAAACGAGAGATCCATATGAAAAAAGAGTTTTTTTTTAACTAAAACGTAAGAAAAGATTTAAATAACAAAAGGTTGACACCAAAAGCGTGTTTTAAGGAAAACCTAAGAATGAGTTTTTTTACAAGGAATACGTAAGAAAAGATTTAAAAAACATAAGATCCATATGAAAAGAGGGTTTTTAAAACTAAAAGTAAGAAAAGATTTAAAAAACAAAAGGTTAATATGAAAAGCGAGCTTTTGTAAAGGAAAACCTAAGAATGACTTTTTTTACAAGAAAACGTAAGACAAGACATGAACAAGTGAAAGATTGATATTGAAAGTATTTAAGCAAAGAATTAAAATAAAGATACATATAAAAACGATGGACTTGTACGTAAGAAGTACAGTATTAAGAAGAAAAGAGAAAGGGTGTTAAGTTAAAAAGAAAAAATAAGTAGAGAACGAACAACGGATCCGAAAAACAGAAGCACATCAGATATTCGATCAAACAGTTTAATTCAAGAGAGAGAGAGGGAGAGAGAGAGCACTAGGCGCGAGTTAGAGGCAGTAAAAACGATCACGATATTTGCATGAGCGAGCGACAGAGAAAGAAATGCTCCTACGAACGTTAGGTAGGTAGCGAGTTCGAAGCCGGTTTAGGGCAACTTTTTTAAAAATCCTTCAAAGTGCGTATGGACGTACATAACCCGTGTCATCTCGAAAACTGAAATTGGGCGTCGCAGAAGCTTTCTCTTTGTCAAATTGGATAGCAAGGGCATCGTGCACTTCCAACAATTTTAAATATCGAGCGGACCACTGGCCGAAGTCCGAGAATAGCGAAAAATGCGAGCGCAGCATGAAACACGAAACCAGCAAACACGCGAGGGCGGCTACAAAGCGATAAGGATAACAGCCGTTCAGGCGACACATCAGTTCTTGGAAATGCACGCAGTAGTAAGCTCTGTCTAAAACTTTAGCGCCCTCTCTTTGATAGAAGCGTGAACGATACATCTGCTACCCAAATTCATTTATTAGAGGTATTTCTTATACTACCCGCCCTCTTGTGCTGTTATTCCGTAATTCGTGTGGAAATTAAAATTGCAATCGAGTCCTCACTACTACGGTCCCGCTCTTAATTACTTTTGTATAGTAATTCAATTATCAATTACTTGGTAATTGCAATTGCACAACATAAATTACTTTTTCAATTACTTTCACTAGAATGCTGTACAATGAAGCTATTTGTTGTCAACTGTTATGGAACAAACTAAATATTTTTACTGTATTTTACTTTGTAATCTGTGCTTACCGCAGACACATTTTTCACTTCTTACACAATAATTATTAGCAATCTACAATGCTACATCCTGAATAGCCTACACTACACAAGAAACAACACATGCATATCCCATCTACAAACATACGCACCAAATTGCTTGTGCACAAAACTAGCTGTTATACAACCAGTCATAGGAAATCATAATAGTTATTTATATACCAAGGGCATTACAAAGACGTTTATGCCCGCTCGAGGATGACAAGTTTAGAAGCCCGAGGGCCTCTGGTACGAGGTTGTACAAGTCGCCCGAGGGTATAATCATCAAGTAATGCCTGTAGTGCATACAAACATTTATGACTTAGTAATGTTTCTTAATAACCTAAACCATATGGATTAAAGAGCTTATATTCGATGATCAACTATTGCTGTGAACGCATTAATGCAACAATGTACGTGTTTGGTCAGAAGTTATACGCTTGTGATTTTTGACCATTCTCGTAATATAGTAACCCATTATTCCCACCAGGGTATTAGGTACACCGTACACCATAATATGCCTTGTACCACTGTCATTAACAAACAATAATGTAGTAGTAAGACATAAATTACCCTTATCTTGCTCCAGGAATTGCAACTTGCTTAACATGTACTTAATCAGGCCGCATCTTCTTTTTTTGCGTTTTGGAGATTTAATACCCAATCAAGGTCAGTAATTTACTAATTGAAATACTAGAAAGTAATTCAATTGCTAGGAGCAATTTCTATTACCACAATTAATTCAAATATTTTTAAAAGTAATTTAAATACACACTTTATTTAGACAAACAATATTTTTGTAGTACTGAACGATACTTTTATTTGTGTAAGTTGATGGTGCAAAAAATGTTATACGACACTCGACACTCGAGCCTCGTCTTTCTAACTACTTATTTTAAAGAGCTTATCAATCTTGTAACATAATATACTATATTGAAACACATTCCACTGATAAGTCTGGATACTATAGAAAATGTTTTAGCTTTATTGTATTGACAACTAATTGCTATGGAATGAATAACAAAGATAATTCATGTGTCACCTCTGGGCTATTCTAATATGAGATCTACTAACACCCATAGCCTTTGGTACTAATCACAAACAAACTACAAGGCCTACCAACTAACCTGCTTCTGCATTGATCCGATACATATGCTTATGGAACTCGGGGCCGTGTCCATCCCGATCCCTATTATTGTTCGTGACGAACAGGTACGCATGGATCATCTCGTGCAGGAGCGTCTCCACCAGGTCCTTGCGGGGCCGTAGCTTCAGCAGGGGCTCGCTTAGGGTGATCCGGCACAGGCCTCCCCTGCCCTGGTAGCTACAGATCCCCGCACAGGTGGTCATGCGCTTGCTCCAGTCCACGCACACTGCCAGCAGCTTGCTCCAAAAGTACCTCTCGTTGAAGGCGATGAACAGCGCATGGATGTTGGGAGTCGGGTCTATGAGCTCCCAGGAGGGGTCAGTTAGGGACTTCGTGGGGTTGCGATACACTTGCTTCTTCTTGCTGTACACCAAGTTAGATTTAGGGCTGTCAACGTTGGCTTCGTGCTGGAACTGCTGCTGCAGCAACAACGCCATTTGGTAGTCGCTGCTTTGGCCCATCTTGATTGTTGATGATTGTAGTCTTATTATTTAGGTCGATGAAATTCGTTTGTTGGTTGCATAAAAGTAATGTGATCAAGCCAGAGAGTGCATAATTTTTGTTCGAATATCAAACTGCTTTTGACAGTTATCACGTGACGTGAACTGAGTAAACAGGTTGAACAACGTAAGTACTGCCAACTTAATATATTCACTTATCAAAGATTACTAAAATTACAGGAAAAATTCGTCTTATATGTACATTTTATTACTTTTACTACGTAAAATAAACTGATATTCATGATTTCTTTCGAACTCTAGATTTTTATGGAAATATCCGTTCTCATGTCTTCTAATTCAGAAAAAGTTATTTTCGAAATGTTGTCTGTCTGTCAGTCTGTAAGTCTGCCTGTATCCTCTCTACAGCCGCGACAATTTAATTGGTCCGCCTGAAAATTTATACTTTTGTTTTTCACATAAATTTGGAAATCTCAGTAATTTTTAGTTCAAAACAATCAACCTGGATGGTACTTTGCTCTCATGTTTTTTCCGTTTTTCGGGAAAAGTGTATGATAGTTTTATGAAAATTAAAGATCATAAAATAAGATCATACGTATATTATGCAATTATCTCCAACTTTGGTTGAAAACGTTTTTTTGTAGGAAGTATAGGTTTGCTAAAAAAACGCAAAAGTCAGTTTCACAAAAAATCCAAAAATCAATTATGGAAACACTTTTTTCCTATTATATTACTATGAAATAGGGCCCCAGCACTTTTTGCGAATTCCTGCCTTTAATAAATGAAAGTAATTGAGAACTGGTGCTACTAAATTCACGTATTAAATAAGCATAGAGCTGCCTGTGCACGATCTTAGGCTTGTTAAAATGTTCATATATTCTAATGTAAAGGTAAACGATTTTATGCCCTTATTTATTTTAACTATATGCAATAATATTCGGCTGCTCCGGTGAACATAATACTCTGTCTCAGGGTTAGGTTGCTAAATTAGAAATGCTGGGTAGAGCAAACTAACTTCTAGTAGCTCCAGTTTAACTCGGATTTTAGTTGTCAACACACCAAAACTAAATCTGAAGTAGCTAACCTCAAAAGTTGACATAAAACACAAAGCAGTGTGCACCCATAAAAATCGCAGTAATTAATTTAAATCAATGCCAAAATCAGCAAAATACCGCAGGTAAGCAATAATTATTCTCGCATAGCAACAGTACTAACGGCTTTTGTTCTAGCGTGACGTACAAGTGACGCCAACGTCAATTGTTTTAGCTTGCAAACGAATGATCAATTTTCCTTGAGATTCCTACAAATTCTAATGACGCCACATCGATTTATGGGTTCTGGAATAATAATAATAATAATAATATTTATTTCAAAATATTTACAGAAGTAGATACAAAACAAAAGGAGTTGAAGCAGAAATAAATGAGTTAGCCCACAGAAGTTAAGAACTTGTGCTTGGGCGAATATGTCAACATGTAGCTTCCTTTTGTAAAATGTTATTATGTTATTAATAAAATAGCATAAAATAGAATAAGCAAATAAGTAGGATTCAATTTGTACCAATAAAGTTATCAGCAGTGAAGTAATTTACATATTCTTTTTATCTACTAGGTTGTGTATATCAACTACTGGAGTTTCCTTTAACCACTTTTTAATTTTATTTTTAAAAGTATTGATACTTGGGGAATTTTTAATTTCTTGTGAAAGGCAAGAGTACAGTGGAGGAGCTAAATAACTTTGGGAACGTTGTCCAAAAGTTTTTGTAGCTTTTTCAAGCTGTATTTCTTTTTGCACTTTATAACGGGTAAGGTGCCCATGTTCAATATTTTTTAAATTACCTTTTGTTTTATACAGAAGATAGAGTATTCTGTAACAGAATAGTTGCCGCAAGTCGAGCAGACCACATTCTTTGAAAAGCAAATCACTGGGATACAAGCGGTCCTTGCCAAGTATAATTTTGATGAAATATTTTTGCAACACTGTCAAATTTGCAAGGTGTGTTTTCAAAATACCTCCCCATCCAACGATACCATATTGTAGATGAGACTCAACCAAGGCATGATACAGTATTTTTAGATTTTTAATATCTAATATATTTTTAAGTTGTTTAAATATGAATAAGATTGATCTTAATTTTTTTTATTAGTAGGTTTACGTGTATGTCCCATTTAAGATGTTGATCTATGCATATACCCAGATAATTTAAGTTATTAGTTGGTTCTATACGATATTCTTTTTGCCCATCCATAATAATAAAATCTGTAGGTTTTCGTGTCTTTTTCGAGTAACAAGAGAACGATATATATTTCGTCTTCGTGAAATTGATAGATAAGAAATTTTGATTAAACCAACTTTTAATTAATTTAAAATCTTTTTCCGCAGTACTTTTTACTTCGTCCCAAGTATTACCCGTATACATTAATACTGTATCATCTGCAAAAGAAGATGTTATACCAACTGTATCAAGTGCAAGCAAGTCATTTATATATAATGAAAATAAAATAGGCCCCACACAGTACCTTGGGGTACACCACATGTTAGAGTACAAGCCTCACTTATACAATTGTCAATTTTGACATATTGAATTCTATTCGCTAAATAGGTTTTTATTAAATTTAATGATACACCACGGAAACCTATATTTTCTAAAGTACGTAATAATACTTTATGATTAACTGTATCAAACGCCTTGGCAAGATCCAAAAAAATGCACAAAATCTCTTTATTATTATCAATCGCTTTATATATATTGTCAGTCAGAAAAGATATTGCGTTTTCCGTCGATATCCCTTCTCTGAAACCAAACTGTCTATGAGAAATAATGTTGTATTTATTTGCGAAGCTGATAATTCTATTCTTTATCATTTTTTCTGCAATTTTAGCGAGGTTTGAGATAAGAGATATCGGTCGATAATTGTTGAGATCTGTTTTATCGTCTTTTTTAAAAAGTGGCTTTACTATTGCAATTTTAAATGCAGAAGGAATATTTTCTGACTGCAACATATTATTCATAATATGTAAAACTGGATGTTTTATATGTTTTAGGATACGAATGCACTGGAGAATCGGGAACTGCGGCAATGCGTAGCGAAAACTCCAATCTTGCAGGCTCCAACGAAATAAAAAAAGCTCTGGACGATGAAAATTGCGCAAAATACCTGGTTTACAAATACTCTGAAGCTGATCGCACCTCTCAGGGGACGCTAACGCGTTTTCTTAGCTGCTAAAGGCCTGGTGACTCGGATCTCTGCTTGAAGTTCTGCGTAGAGGCCTCATCTAGGCGTTGAAGGTACCAACCTTAGCTCTAACTAGCTCCTGCAGGCGATATCGAGTCCCGAACGCAGCCCGTACTTGGACTGCAGCTGACTGGATTTTGTTGCCTACGAAAAAGCACACAATACACCTTTTTAAGACTGGAAAACTGGTTCCAAATGTGCCCAACACCTTTATGGTTAAATAAAACCAACACTTGTACTAGATGGATGTGTTTTTATTAACAAAAATTACAGCTTGGGCAATTTCAAAGCTTTCTCTTATGGTTGTTAAACAAAAGAAGGTCTGGTACCTTAGCAACATATCACCACAACTGTTTAAATGGAAATAAGGTTTTATACTTAAAATTAACTTATAGAATAAGGTTTTGATAATATCTTTAATTCTTACAGGCTAAATAAATGTTTTTCTTAGTTCAGAATGAACTACACTTTACTCTGCTTTTTCACTGTGTTTTAATCGCACTGTTATGTTCTGTAGTTTATTATGCACGTAATAATGTTAATAATTTTTTCTATTTCAATGCTATTCGTAGGTTGCTCTTTTGCAACATTTCTTGTCGGTTGCTTCTTGCAACGTTTCTAATCCTCGTACTGCATTGCTATACCCTTCAGTTACTTTGCCATTCTGGTCGTAACTTTCTGACCACTATAATACTCATAACTTTGTACTTGTGCAAACCATTTCGTACAATAACAAACATAATACTGCAAACGTTAACGCTACCATCATCAGATACAATCCAATTACTGCATTCGCACTTCCAAATTGCCGTTAAATCTGTGCCCAAGAACGTAGCCCTTTTGAACTAGCTTTTCATGTTACCTTTGCCTCAATTTGCGAAAGTCAGCTGCGCCCATCAGTGCATTTATCTCAATAAAAGTAAGCTATGCTTGCACTAATTAAAATAATTAATTCTGTGCCTCGGTTTGATTTTAATGCATTCCAGTTCAATTGGCAAGCAGAATTGTTGAGAGCACAAAACCATTGCAATATATTACGCAAGTCTCTATAACTATTTCAAAATTATTTTTTGTAAGACGTATAGTTTTTGAGCTGCAAAATTAGATTTTTACAAAAAAATTCTCCAAGCCCAAAAGTAATGGTAATAAAATGTTTAACACTGTTATATATTATATTACATAATTACCTTTACATTTTGTTAAAAAAGAATTTCTGTAAGAAGTATAGTTTTGAAAAAGTCGCCAAGTAAAATTTTTATAATCCATTTACAATGTTTCCTCCTCCCAGCAGGCTATGTTAGGGTGACACTTTTGTTGGTACGCATGCGAAATAACTAGACATTACACAATTAACTTAGGTTTGCACTATTGTCAATTGAATTTTTGTCTTTCCGTTAAATTTTCCACATTTTAACATGAGAATTGGAACAATGCCAATAGAGCAGTTGTAAAAAATATAATTGTTTTTTCATGTCACAGTTTCACTTCTATCACAATGCATACATGCAACCTAATAAAAACATCTAACAGCCTACTGGGAGAAGGAAATATCGTGAATGGATTATAGAAGCAATCAAAAAGTCATGTGGTGACTACCTCATTTTTTTTATAAAAGCTATCAAAATCGTTTTTTGATTGGCTTTGAAATTCAATATTGGCATGTAATTAGTACTGAAAACATTTAAATGCAAATTTTTAATTTTTAATAAGAAAACCTTCATTACCACTCCACAGAGATATGTGAACAGAAGAGCTGCCATTACAAAGTGTAATTAAAAGCCCATATTTATCTTAAAGTTTTCTAAATGTATACAGTTTTATATTCACATAAATTATATACAAAGCTTGGCAGCGATTATTTGTCAACTTTTTCTTTGCTATTTTTTGCAGTTAAACAATAGCGTCGTTTATTTGCTCTATACTGAGTGTATACGAGGGGTGAAACCCTATTTCCTTTAAACAATTGTGGTGATATATTGCTAAGATTCCAGACTTTCTTTTGTTTAACAACCACAAAGAGAGCTTTGAAATTGTCCAAGCTGTTAACATTGTTCTACGTTAGCTCCCAGAAAAGTTTGATTTTGTTAATAAAAACACAATCATTTAGTACAAGTGTTGGTTTTATTTAACCACAGAAGTGGAACCAGTTTTGGCAGCCTTCGATGGTGTAATTTGTGCTTATTCGTCGTCAACAAAATCCAGGCAGGTGCGGTCCAGGTACGGACTGCATTCGAGAGTCGATACCGTCTGGGGCAACTAGTTGGAGCCAAGCTTGGTACCTTCAACACCTAGAGGAGGCCTCTACGCAGAACTTCGTGCATAAATTAGAGTCGCCAGGCTAGCAGCAGCCAATAAAATGCGTTGGCGTCCCTTGAGAGGTGCGATCGGCATCGGAAGGATCTGCAAACCAGGTATTTTGCGCAATTTTCATCGTCCAGAGCCCTTTTATTTCACCGGGGCCTGCAAGATTGAAGTTTTCACTACGTATTGCCGCAGCTCCCGTTTATTCAGCGCATCCCAGAACCCAGCAATCGGCGAAGCCTCATTAGAAATTGTAGGAATTTAAAGGAAAATTGTCCTTTCGTTTGCAAGCTAAAACAATTGACGTTGGCGTCACTTGTACGTCACGCTAGAACAAAAGCCGTTAGTACTGTTGTTATGCGAGAATAATTATTGCTTACCTGCGGTATTTTGCTGATTTTGGCATTGATTTAAATTAATGATTGCAATTTATACGAGGGCACACCGCTTTCATGTCAATATTTGAGGTTAGCTACTTCAGATTTAGTCTTGGTGCCATCACAAAATGAATCGGAGTTAAATTGTAGTTACTAAAAATTAGTTTGCACTACCTAGTATTTCTAATTTTACGAACACCCCTGAGACAGAGTATTTATGTTCAGCGGAGCAGCCGCATATTATTACATATAGTCAAAATAAAATAAGGGCACAAAATTGTTCACTTTTGCATTAAAATATTTGTACTTTTTAATGAACCTAAGATCGTGCACAGCACCAGTATTCTTATTCACAACGTAAAATTTATTTTCTCTATTTCATAGTAATATGTTTATTTCATTTCTTATTTCGTGTAGATCTAGTACGGAGAATCTAAAAGAAATGAAACGAATGCCACAAATTCGTCAGCAAAAATAACAGCGGAAAGGTTGACGCGGAGAATACTCATACGGACTAGTCAAGTGAAATTGACGGAGAAAGTATACCTATCGCAGAATTCGGAACGAATCATTAAGCAGTGCAAATAACATGCACCGCAACAACGACAACTTAACAATGAAGTTGAAAATAAAGCCGTCCACTCTATTCCGTAAAATAGTAGGCTTCGGAATAGCACACAACCAATATAGCAACTTAAATGATGGCAATATAAGTAAAGACAAAGAGCAACAACTAATAAAGAAATTAAAACTAGAAAACTGACATGTAAGAACAATGCTGAAAAGCGGAAAGCTTTCAGAAACAGTAGCTGAGACTAAAAATAAAAAACAGATATTGCAAGAGTTGCCTCAGTAAAAACGAATTTATTTCGTCAATACTTTATTTGCGCACCGAGATATTTATTTGAGACTCATATTTACTGACTCTCGTAGCGGAAGTAAACCATCCTCGGTTCTTACGGCCTCGCTAATTCTTTTAAATACTGATGCTATTGAGAATAAAAGAATGCAAACGTTCACTTATGTTTGTAAAAATTAAAAAAAAGTGGATTCTGCTCTCCCGTGTGTTGCTGCAAGAAGCACCGCTGCTGCTATCCGCAATGGCTCTGCAATTCAGGTAACTTGTCAGCTCCGTTCAAACACGTTTCTGTCCTCTCGTTGCTTCAAATGCCTTAAGACACCTTGCAATTCTCCAATTAAGTAATTTGATGATCCCAATCACCCAAACACTTCGTTGCACTGCTATATTATATTTTTCATTTCCAAGTGATACTGTTTTGAACTCATTGCTGACATATTTTAAAAAAACTTTTAATAATCTTCGATGAAGTAAAAACAGTTGAATTCACTGGTTTACATACATCCGCTAGGCTTCTTTAGCACAACCCTTTTAATGAAATATGATTGACACCAGTTAAACAATTAATATTTAAACGGGCCAATGAGAATTGATGACATTTGTTTTTATTTTAAATTATAAAATTGTAAATTCTAATCTTATTACTAAAGTAGGATCTAAAATCTTTGTTGCATTAAATTGCGCTAACAATTCCCTACATTCTACATTCATATTTGTAGTTATTACAAATTACCAATTAAAACTCTTAATTTTCGTTTTTATTCAAACTTGAATGTTAAACGCTCTCGAATATGGCTCCAATTCGCTTGTTGTATAGCTCACGAATATAATATTTACAAAAAATCGCATTTTGACATCTGATATTTCAACATGTTATATTTTTCTGTTAAATGTTTACATTTGTTTTCTTCTGATTACTTATTTTTATTATAGGTACGCATCAAATTACCTAGGTTCTACTAGGTATGTACTTTACAATTCTTAAGATACTCTTATTACTGGAAAATTAACTACCTATATACAATTTTTAGGTTTTGACCTTCCTGCTTCGTAGACATTTACTTATTAAAACAACTTTAACAGAGCTTAAATATGACATGTAGAACATCGATTATAACTACACAAATAAAAATTCAAGTGATTCGCATGCCTGTGGACTTCACATTGAGTACGTTTATCTCAAGGCTTCTATCGGATGGAAACTCGATCGGATTGTGGCAAATCAGTCCTTGTTACAAGCTGCGACGTTTTTAAAGTAATGTATTTTAACGGACTCTACGATCCATGAGCAAGTTCGTTATAACTGAAAAAGGACAAATACATTGGAAGAAGATAACGATCTTGGTTAAGGCGGCTTAGGAGAGCTCATAGAATTCTATAGCAGGCGAAGTGAATTTTTCTTTTGTGCCTTGAAAATAAATGTTTAGGCAACTGTAGATACACCACTTTGTTATGTATGGCAGTGTCGAAAACGGATTATTTGATTATTTCGTAAGTACCTTATCTGCTAATCTATTACCTGTGGCGAAGCTTCTATTTATAACCGAGTTAGCCCAATACGTCCTTACGTTTGTTGCCGAATAACCAACATTTATTATAGAAAAGATCGAATGTCGTAATCACCTGCTTAGAAATTACATAAATAAAATCCCCACATTTCAAAGCCCTTTGACGATCATTCCTCATGTGCTGAGTAATTTTGCTAAAAGAATAAAACAAAAGTAAGACGTTTTCTTATTTATTTATTTGGTGAATTAGTTATTTATTTATTTAAATCATGTATTTACTTATTTATTTATATATTTAATTAGTTAAATTGTTTATTTATTTATTTACTTTTTGATTTACTTGTGCTAATATTTAAATTTTGTTGTACTCTCGTTTAGGAAAATTTGGTTCCTGATTTAGGAAAGTCTGAAAAGTCGTAATAACCGTCTTGTACATAATGCTGGAAGTTTATTACATGATGTGCACACTAATGAGGCAGAAACGTATAATTTCATTGTAGTGAAATTCGTCGGTGGGAAACGGATCAACTTTTCGTTGAAAGGTGGATATGAAATTAGATGTAAAGCTGCTGCAATTTCATACAACACTCACTGAAATTTTGTGTATCAAGTAATGGAGCGATTAGACCCTAGTGACAGTAACACGAGTACCAGATTACACTTACAAAGATTTAGCGAAAGAAGCTAGAAAATAGTACAATAAAACTAAAACGTAGTCACATTTATTTTTATCAAGTGCAGGGTCTGCTCCATATCACAAAGAGGGAATTGTTATTTTCTAGTTTACACGAAAGGGGGATTACACGTAGAAGAGATTCAGAGGTACTATTTTAATTGCAACTTTCAACTATTCCCAATTTTTTCTGGAGCGAATTGTTTACTATTTTTATTTCTCTTTCAGGGCCGACAACTTTTGGAAACAAAACATGGAAAAGAGGTTGCGCGAGTTTTTTATGAGCTGTTTACTAACGGAACTTGTGGACGCACGAAGGTGTCGTCAGCAGAATATACGAGACATTCAGACATTCGTTTACAATAGTCTACACAATACCTTTATTTATAAACAATATTATTTATTTCTTCTCCTCCTCATCTTTATTGTAGACTTTAGTCTGTTTTTCCGCACTTTTCCTATGACGTTTCTACTGATGACGACTGCCAAGTTTCAATCCATCCATCCTGAGGCAACAAAGTAGGCAAAGTTTTTTATCGTGAGGTGAAATTAGTTAAATTTAAAATAAACAAATATCATTATTAGCTTGTAGTATAATTTTTAAACTGCCATTAAACCCTAATTATTAAATTGAAATTTTGTTAAGTACTAATTTTGTTTTTATTTCAACTGTTACCTAAGCTTTTCAATAATAGTTATTTGTACACTAAAAGAGTAAAGTAGGCATTTTAGTCCCTGCATAAACAAGGAACGAAAACACTACTCACGATGTGCAAACAACATTTTTTTGTACGAACGGAAATAGCCGTGACCTTGACTTTATCGTACGTGATCAAGTGTAAGCAGAGCAGCATGCAAATGTTTGCATGAAACAGACGTATAATTTTTATTGGAGTTGAAAAGTTGATGTAAATTTTTCCCAAAAATTTACTTTTGCAGCCTACCGTAAATTGTATAGTATCTGAATCAAAATGTAAGAAAAATAATAAGTTACCATTTTCAAAATTAAAATTGCATGTGCTGTAATAACTCTAGGTTACGGATATATTAAGTACTTCTTTCCTAGTAACTTTTATTTGAAAAATCGACGATAAATAATGTTGTATCTATACTGAGTAACTTTTCCTCACCCTGTATAATAAACGTATTGTTAGTTTCCATAGCAATGTTAAATTCCATGGGAATAAACACTTACTTTACTCCTTATTTTGAGGAAGTAAAATATTGTTTTATTCCCGTTTGTACAGGGTGAGGGAAACTCGATGTCTCAGCTCTATTATAAGAAAAGGAAAAACGATAGACAAAATCTGAAAAGAGGTTTTTAAATGGGATTGCGTAAGGTCCATTTTAAGCCAAATTTTCATATTTTTCCATATTTGGAAACTGAAGTAATGACGTCATCAAATTTGTATTTCCCGGAAATATACCTATATTTTGGCATATTTAAAAAGAACTATTTTTTCTGAACACATTTTGTGAAGAAAAAAATTTGCTATCTTCTTTCGTTCTAAAATTATAAGCAAATCTGTAAAAAAGGTATTATCAAAAATTCGCAATTGTCACGATTTAAACAAGTAGGCTTTGGAAACAAATAGCAAAGTCGCATCTGTCAATTGGAATAACACGTTCGGGGTATTTCTGGGCGTATAACTGAACTGCTCTTCTAGAGTTCTTTTGAGATTCCCCATAAACTAATAACATGTCGACTTTTTCGTTGTGCGTGAACATTTTTCAAAGTCAAATGACAACAAATCAATATTTGTCAACTATTAGTTTAATTATTGACAGATGCGACTTTGCTATTTGTTTCCTTTTTTTTTACAAATTTGCTTATAATTTTCGAACGGAAGAAGATAACAAATTTTTTTCTTCACAAAATGTGTTCAGAAAAATTAGCTCTTTTTAAATATGCCAAAATATAGGTATCTTTCCGAAAAAAAAACAAATTCGATGACGTCTTTACTTCAGTTTCCAAATATCCAAAAATATGCAATTAAGGCTTAAAATGGACTTTGCTCAATCCCATTTAAGAACCTCTTTTCAGATTTTTCCTATCGTTTTTCTTCTTCTTATAATAGAGCTGAGACGTCGAGTTTCGCTCACCCTGTACAAAAGTATTAAAAAGGGTTCATTTATATACGAAAACCTTCAACTGCAAGATACCTTAATAAAATTACTAAATGCCGTTTTCATACGAAAGCAGAAGAGATTAAAAGTTAAAAGATCTTGTAATCCTCGCCCGTGCCAGGTAGATGCATCAAATTACAAGCTTATTACGGGTGGTACACCCACGTAAAAGTGTGTTGCTTAATCTTTCTGCATAGAGTTTCGGGAAACTGTCAGAAATCGTGTTCGACAATATTAATTAGTCAATATTTCTAGGATATGGGTTTAGCTAAAATCAGTTTCTTGATATTAGAAATTTTAACCAACTACAGGAACAAACGTATGGATAAGGTTTCATCACTAACTGTAAATTTAAGTCTATATTTCAATAATGATAAAACAATTTGAAGTTCCTTTAAAAGAAACTAAATCATAACATATAATTCTCTACTATCCAAAAGTATAATAAATTAGCGAGCTGCCTTTTAAAGTAATTTTTCTAAACGTAATCTTTCAACTTTTAGCTAATATTTTAGCTAGCTTGGTGTGTTGCCTATCCCCTCCCCTAAGCCGTCTTAACCAACTTCACTTTGCTTTATCATACATAACCTTACTTTTTGTGTGTAATTTTTATTTTCAAACTGAGGTACAACCTATAAAGCACACAAAAACAGACGTTGGTAATCCAGTAAGTGTACCGTTTGCTATGATGGTTAGTTTACTTAATGGTTTCACGGAAACAGAAAAAGTCAATCAGGCCATCCACCAGACTAGCCACCCGTCCGTCAGTACCTAGGTACTAATTCCAGGTCTTCTCCTAGAAACCTGACCAGCCTAAGTATACCAAGCCGTTAACCGGTGATAAGTTTTCCTACCCCCTTTATAACGTTCACCTAGCCATTATCGGTGATGAGCTTCAGTCAAAGCACCTACTCGTTCAGCTGGCTCACCCCTGCAGCGGCTCCGCGATCTTCTGCCACCACCTGGTGGTCTAATCCGAAATCTCCACGCCGCCACAGCCAGTCAGGGCGACCTGATCGTTTCTATCGTGGAGTAAAAAGCAATTGGTGGCTTAGCCTGAATCCCGAAGCCTCTACGGACCCCTCCATAGCTAAATAGAATATCCTACGTAATCCGCGAAAAAATTAAGTCCTGGATTGTCACTAGCACCATAAACAAGCAAAAACGCGACTTACTTGACTAAGATGCTTCCTTTTTTGCCAAGGAGAAGGTCCTACACCTTTTTCAAGAAAATTTCTAGCCCCCTGCAGAATCCCGGAGACTAGAAATCTAGAGCCCAAGCCAGACAGCAGGGTTAGTGTTCCTGACCGTACTGCCCTTAAGAGGAAAATACAAGCCAAATCACTAATATGATATGTAAACATAAGAAAGAATACTCGTGAGGGTGTTGATTACTCTTAAAAGAGCCCACAGGAGTTGTCATTTAATCGTTCCACTTTATTAGTTACAGCAAAAACCGCCAAAAATTGCGAGCAACACCAGGAAAATCAATAGTCTAGTTCTAGTAGCCTCCTCTCTGCTTGCAGCGCCGCCGAATTTCAAAACCTTGGTTTGGCTACCTACACTCACAAGCGTTCGGGAGGCTCCCAGCAACTCGAAGAGATTCTTTATTGTTCTTCTATGCACATAATTTGTATAATCGATTTTATTTTGAGAGATTTTAATTTGTGATACAAAAATCAATAGACTGATATTTATGCCGTTCTTAGTCTATTTCGCTCTAAAATAAAGCGACCCTTTGAGATTGAAGGACAGTAATTTTTAAAAACTAACCTGGCCTAAGCAAAAAAGAATATTACAGCCCCACCATGTCAAGAGAAAGTGGCATAACTAGTTAGAAAAATGAAAAATTGAAAAATTGCGGGTCGCGACACGATAACATTAAAACTTCTAAAATACCGAGAGCCCACCTCGAAAACGGACCTACACAAACTGATATGGAAGATTTGGGAAACAGATACAATAACTAAAGAATTGTAAATGGCCCTTATTTTACCGATACACAAGAAATGGGACTAAATTACCTGCAAAGGCTATAAAAGCATTTCATTACCCGATACACAAGAAATGGAACCAAACTGCCTGCAAATGCTATAGAAGCATTTCATTACTTAATGTCATTTACAAAATCTTCTCGAACTTGATTAATCATAAACCTAGTATTCCGAGAAGATTATCAGTAACTGGCAAAATGAGTTCAGACCAAATAGATCTACACTGAATAATAGTCTACTAGTAATACAAATGAATGGAAATTGTAGCCTTTCCATAGATTTTAAACACACTTTTGATTCTATAAACCGTAGCCAGATGTTTCAAAAATTAAAAGTTCTGGGAAGACCTCTGCAAATATGCAAAAACCTCGTTGTGTTGCGACAGTTCAATCATTTCGAACATAAATAAAAACTATTGCGGTGCGCTGCTGAGGAGTATGGTGCCTCATTCAAAACGGTTTTCAGTGACTTTAATAATCTCCCAAAAATTTTTTTTAAATTAATAAAAAGTTATAACAAAAACAAACGGAGTGATAAACTTTAAGACACCCGTTATATAAAAAAAACTATACCTCGTTCGTGAAATTTAGAAAAGAATTCAGAAAACAAATAATTAAATTATTAAAATACACGTTGTTACAACAAGGTCATGATATTAAATAGTATGCAGGAATTATGCTAACAAAAGAATGGAATACTTAGTCTATGAAACCGAATAGAGAAATGACATTAACCGATTTGCACCCTCAGTAGACTCTTGTAAAAAGTTACTACCTAGTGAGTGTTAATCACCTTACGCACGCTTATCGTAGAGACCTCTAGAGAAAGAAGCGCATTCATAATTAATCTTATAGCTTCATAAAAACGAGTTTTGGCTGGATGCTATGATGCGCTATCAAATAAATGGAACCGTCTACAAGCTTAACAATAATTAAAAACAGCGTTATATAAAACTGCAAAATAATTAATTCGATATGCGAGAAAGGCTACTTGGCTAGACGGAAATCGTCAAAAAAGCAAAATTCATAAGTAACCAATGAATAGATGCAAGTTATAAACATTTTGAATGCATAATATTGACTTTGGTAAACAACTGATCAAACGTATGCCATGCTAGGAAATATACATTTAAATAAACGCACACAAAGGGTTTTTTGTGACTTTCTGCGTTACTCTTAAATGGAATGGAGCGAGCACCATAGAGCTTTGGTAACTTCCTCAGTTCTAATATCCAGTCTAGACGCCGCGCCGACAGAAATATGATAGTGAAAAAACCAGACCTGCGTTCCCACGTGGTATCACCCTGTCTAGTGACCTTGTGCGACTACCTGGGGTTCTATAGAACCTCTGGTAGGTCACGCAATAATAATGGTTTGATTCAGGAAAAGAGAAAGCAAAACTGTTCATAGGGGAAAAAAATATCATTTTATGGCATACCTTTAAGTGGTGATCGGCTTCAAGATTGCTGGAGGATTAATAGTAAATACTTATTTGACAGCGGCAGTAACAACCAATCAGAAACATCAGTATATTAGATCCGCTTCTCCCCAAAACCGGGATTAAAACGACGTAATAGAGGTGATATTTTTTTTCAACCCTGCAGCATATCCCTTCGGTTTTAGATTGCAACAGGAAGATTGTTCACTTCAGGGAAAAAATTAACAAAAACTAACCATTGTCCCTAATTATTGACCACATTTTGTCGTACTTCTTGTGACGTCAAGAATTGGATTGTAGCGTGATAAACTCTTTTTTTAGTATAAATTATTTGTTTATTTTAAATCCCATCAATACTTTAATTTCGATTGCGGGCGTTGCTGGCAAACGTGCAACGCAGTCTGTTTCGGTCTTGATTCTCGCACAACACCTTTTGGGGAAAATCTGCCTGCAGCCATGGGTGCTTCTCGCATAAGCTGATGATTTTGCTTTTCGGTTACCTCCTTGAAGGAGGGTGGCGTTACTTTCGAGAAGAAGGGTCTGAGCAGATAAGCAAGCAAGTCAATGTAAGCGCTTGCGATATCAAAAGCAGCAGAGAATTATGAACTTGTGATGTACGCCAAAATCGGGTATGCAAAGCATCCTTGAGCGGATAGATAGTTCCGTAAAATTAAATTACACATTCGCACCGCTTTCAAACTGTCTTTATTTTATTTTATTTTATTTTAATTTGTACTCAGCCAACAGCCATTAGGCTAATTATAGGCGTCGCTGTACATTTTATGAGGACTTCCAACCCCACTAATGACTGTCATGATGTTATTATGACATCCGGGACTAACTATTTCCGTGGCAGCCGTACCACGAGGCGCCGAGGGAAGCAGCCGTGGAACTCCCATCCAAGTTCTGACCAGAAAGAACGTTGCTTAACTCTACTGATCGAACGTGGACGCTTGTTCAAGATACACCACCCGGGACCGTTCTTTGTGGTCTCCGTGTCCTTCAACCTCTCAGAGTTTCACTCTTAATCGTCTCTGTAGCCCCTCGTGCCCCAGTTCTTGAGAAAAAGTCTCTGCGGCATAATAAAATTCCCAGTGGAGCCGAAGTTTGCACCGAATTCCTCTTCCTCAGCCGCAGATACACACTTCGCTTCCAATCAGTATTGTGACCCTGCATGATGTTTAATTACTATACTCTCTAGGTAGCTTCTAAGGAGCTGTAGATCTTGCACGATTATACCTCTACCTTTTGTAGTTAAACTTATCTACTTTAATATTTAAGAATAAGCTGCTTTCATTGTAGTTGAGCCCCTTCCCATAAGAGATAAGGGATAAGTAATACAAGTCGCATTGTGATCAGCCTAATAGGTTTTGCCAGTAATATTTTGTAACTCCGTGACAAAGTCACCGTTAGGACTAGTTCCCGTACATGATTTTCCTCTGTAGCTTGTGAGTTCAATATGCATATTTTTTATTTAGTACATTCTGTGTTTAGTGCATTGGTACGCCGACATGCATGCGATGTTATAAGCTGTTTGATTTCAACAACTGTTATCATAACAAATCTACCGTTGGTTATTCTCTCAAGAAAATACTTAAACTTGTGACTACTTGGATACAATTGTCAACCGAAACTAGCAACCATCACCCAAAAATCAAACTACAGCCTATAAATTCACTGACACTTTTACTGAATCTTACACCGGCTTCTTGCCGTTCACCAAGGCAAGCCGGAAAAGGAATGCTGAGAAAACAAACAAGACCTTTTACTTCTTGGGCTGCAAGACAAAAGTAGGAGTGGCACAAGCGCGCGAAATATGAACTGAGTACAATAGACTTAGAAATCGATTAGAAACGCAGCTGAGGCGTAACAATAATGACTAAATACTACGAACATTGAAATCAATTAGATGCGTAATTAAATTGTAACACAACACCGTTCACGGTGAGGTTGTTCTCTTCTGGGTTAGAGAACGCCATCATTACCTTAGGTAAGAATTTATAATCCAGTGACGCCCGTCAACTTATTATTATTTACTTTCTACGGCCTTTTCGAATTAAGTTGGACATAATCAATTACGCTTCTTGAAATAAACTGATCTTTATGCCCCACTTGAACTGGTAAAAGATAATAATTATGGTGTTGCCCGTATAAAAACCTATCGCGTTCATGACGTATTTAGCATTCAATCTAAAACAAAACGCATAAAAAATTGTGACATTGAATATACAAATTATCGAGATATTCAATTTTAAATGTATAGATTATAACTCAAGTAGTAGTTGAGCTGTGACACCTTTTCTGGTCGAAAATTCAAGGTAAATGAAATTAATATGGCAAACAGACTGAGAGATTTTTGTAATACTTTGTAGCATTCTATGAATGTTATGAGACGTTTTGAAATTAGGTATGCAACTGATACTTAAAGCTGTAGACTTGATCTTCTCATCTACGATTTATACACCAACAAAAATAAAAGAAAATGCAGTTCAAGGCCACTCGTGTTGCTTTCCAATAGCTTTTTATGTTCACATCTATGTTTATTTCTATCATGGGGTTAAATCTCAATCTGTTCTATGAATAATTTTAAATCTGTTCCTTTGTCAACATATTTTATGGATAAAATTAACTGTCTCGACGATTTTATTGCTTATTGAGTATTTACACTACTCTCATATCGAGAGATTGTTATAAGATATGCCCGTTCGTGTTGCTGTCTCAATGGTTTGCTACCTTTTGTATAAATGCTCGCTGGGTTCCACGGCTCCTTACATCGAAACAGAAACGAATTCGCCTTGATATTTCAAAAAACAGTTCTGAATCGATGAGAAATAAAAAGATTAACATTTCCTGAGCCAATATTACCAAACGATAATTTTTGGGTGCACCACTTTATTCGCGACGCAACGTATACAAGGAAAGCACAAGCAATCCCCAACACGCGAAACAGCAAAAACGAAACAGTCTACTGGAAAGATGATGTTGAGTGTATATGGGACATAAAAGGTGTTATATTCATTGATTTACTTACACAACAAAAACAATTAATGATCTTTATTAATCTTCGTTATTAAGAGAGAGTGTGAGACCCGCTTGCCAAACTAAGGAGTCAGCTCGGTGAAGAAGAAAGGTTTGAATCCTCCGTGACAATGCTCCGACCCACACCCCCATTTTCGCCTAAAATATACTAGCTGAATTGGAAGACAAAATACTTTTACACCCAATGGACAGTCGAGATTTATCCCAATGCGATTACCACCGTTTTGAACCATCACGAGAATCAATAGCAGGAGAAAGGTTTGAAAATGATGGGCAGCTGAATAACTGCCTGGGCACTCAGTAAAAAGGTTTTTATTTTAGAGGTATTACGAAGTTACTAAACAGATGGCGTGAGTGAGTTCACTTACACAGTACGTCGAATAGTAATTGCCTTGATAATAGTTGTGATACATTACTAAAGATCTCTTTGGAAGTCAGATCGCTTCAAGTCTCGTCTACCTAAATTTCATGTTTTTGTTTATAATCTCCGCTAAAGAAATTACCTAAAGCGTACTTCAATTCAAACTTCATTGTTTACTACCTCATCGTGAGTTAAAAAATTAAGGTTACGTCTTTAATATTGACTTTAGTTTGGGTGCAAAACTGCAAACTGATAATCGTTCTAATTCAAACTTTTCATTTTGCAACTAAAGCTAAATATAACCCGTCATTTTCTAAATTATGGCCGACCCATTTGATTCAATTAATTAATCCCGAGGCGACAGCAGACGACCTGTGAAGATTACCAGCGTACAGAAGTAGGGGGGGGGGGAGGTAGACACATAGACTCAAGGTCGATGCATGCAATGAGTGAGCCATCGTCCAAGTCAATTAATTTGGTGCAGCTGAACTATTTCGTACATAATTTATTTTATGAGCTATAAATAGCACTAAAAAACGGAAAACTACTGAGAGATTCGCTTAAATCGCCGGAAGCTTGTTTATCTAATCATGATGAAATATTAGGTGTCAAGTGCATTGCCAAAAATACAACGCAGAACTAAGCACAACAGAAGTATACTGTCTGGGTTCGATAAGTTCGCCTTGTGCCAGGTTAGTTAAATGTTTACTTAAAACGGTTTAGTCATTACCGGGGAATGCATGCAAATATGTTGTAATAAATTGTGCGTTCTAGAAAAACAATTATGAAAACCGAATGCTTAATGGTTAGTTTTGTTGGAAGTATAATCGTAAACGTTTTAGTAGACAAAATACGAGTAGATACACAACAACATAAAACGGTAACGATTTAGCGACACAAACATTATTTAACACTGACGGCATGATAAAACTTTAATTATGTATTAAAATGACAAACTTTAATTTTTTTCTTCTCATTCCTTTTCTTGTTTACCTCTACTCCGCCCTGACTTGAGCATAGGCCGCCCTCATCTTTCTCCAGTTCTCACTATTTAAAATCAGTCTGATCTTGTAACTGATCTTCCTCTAGCTCTCCGATTATCCCATGGCCTCCAGTATTTAACGTTGTTTAAAAATTTCATTTTAGTTGGATTTCTCGTTCAATTACATCAGTCGTTTTTGTTCTCTGTTAGTTAAAAACTTTCAATTTAGTTATGAACAAGATTTTCTAGAAGACAATAGGTTCCCGTTTGTCGTTTGTTATTACTTTGACAATACTTTTTTAACTCTATCATCACAGCCTACATAAATCTGGAGCTGGAGAAAACTTGCTGCAGGTGGATAGACTGAATAGCAAGAGGTAGGGTGGTATACATGTCGCTACTGAACGTGATCCTGGTAGTCCGGTTGGCAAGGGGTTGCCCATAGAAGGGAGTTCTCTCTCCCCTGCCTTGTAATCTTGTCATAGATGGGCAGCTGATGACCCTTAGAAACTAAGGATTTACTCCTTTAAGATACGCGGATGACTTGTTCACCTCAATACAGTCAGCTAATAATATGCAACGGGTCGAAAACGTTGTAAATAGGTGGACCGATGGAGAAGGCCTTAGAGCCAATCCCCAAAATTAAACTTCCGGATTAGATAAAGTATTTCCAGGTTATGTTAGACTTCAAACTTTCCTGGAACCAACCGATTGGAAAAATTGTCAAGATATCGGAAACCGCTCTGGCAGTAGTTAGACAAACATAATTATGACCAGTTATGAGGTCTAAAACGAAGAATGGTGCACAGGTGTACACCAGAATGATCAGACAAGTAATAGCATATGCGCTTGGTATGAGCCACCATAGCAGAAAATAACCAAACTAAAACTAGCAAGATTCAAAAGCTCCAATGCCCACCACTGCAGTGGAAACCCTACTCGACCTTATCACACCCCCTCGTCTTGTGGGACTACACAGATTTCAGAATTCACCGTACAACCTTCGTACAGACAAGGAGCTCACGAGTTTGCTTGACAACGTTGGGGGGGGGGGACATCTTTGAAATGAGGACGGATCATATGACTCCAAAACTTCTCGTAGACAACGCTTGCAAATGTGCTGCGTTGGTAAGTAAAAGACAGCGTATATTCGGGGAGCCCTACGTGGAATTAGAGCTTACTGTCGTATCCACGAAAGAAACATAAATTTTGAGTTAGAAATAGTTTGAACGAATTACTTGAATCGAATATTCCCGTCCAAGACGCACAGTTTTTCATTTTGCTTGTTGTCAAACATTTGAATACAAAAATTGGAAGACTGTCTAAAAAACGGAAGAACATGATTTGTCGAAAATTCGTATCTTATCAGCGGTTACGTAGATTGAGAGGAAACTTCCTTTATCTACATGTCAGGAAGTTTATAATCTTGCAAATAATAAGGATCTATAATTAAGTCGATATTATAAAACAGAAATTGCTGAAACTATGCAATTGCTAGCTATAAATAAATATCCTGTTCAAGGAACTGATAACATTCAAAAACACGAAGAACGACAAAAATCTCCAAAAGTTTGTTTGAATTTTCATTATGTAAAGACAAAAAAATAGATTTAATTTAAAATTCAAAATTTATTCTACGATTTCTCCACCCAAAATACCAGCATGTAATTCAAATGTCGAACGACTATGTTTGTAATATCATCTTAGTTGACGGTTACATTTCGTCCCGGTTGTACGAAAAACAACAGATAGTGAGACTTTGTTGTGCAAAAATGGTAAAGCGCATGCTTCGATTTTACGTATAAAAACTGTTAAATATGCATCATCTTTACCAAGACTAATTTAAAATGTTCTTCAGGAAACGAGGATAAGAAACCCCGGAATACGTAAAAAAGCATACGAAATAGGCATTCACCTGAGAATGATTGGAAACTCCTGAAACATTATGTAAAACACTGAAAATGGTAAAAGCAGTCCATTAAAACACGTTATTGCCAAAACTAAGAAACTAAATTACAGAAATTTAAAAAACCAGCAACAGAAAGACGCTTTACTGGATTACATATTTACGTGCAACTAGTTATGCTTTTTTCCTAAAGTTAGCCCTAGCTACCTACTTTACATGTAGTTTACTCAAAAAATTACTTAATGGGTATGTGAATTTAAAACAATTTAAGTGGTTTTATCTGCTACGTTTAACGTCGAGTTGGTGCAGTCGTACTTTTGGTTTAGATTTCTCGCGTTCTCTCCCTCGAGTTGTGTGATATTTCCTGGTTTTGTTAGGCCTCTCTCTATGTTGATGGTTTAGCTCTGCTTTTACGTTTGGAGGTTAGGTATATGCTAATAATCCGTTAGCAATTTTTTATTTATATGTTAAGAGTAGATGCCTGAGCCAGACAGTATCTCTTGTCCCACTTGCGTAAATTTATTTAGGAAGTAGTTCCCGTTATTACATTATTTGGCTTGCCTGGTCGTATCTGCACGTGATATCCCGTCGTACTGCCTTAGCTTTTCAAACGTATTCTACTGGATTTTGGCATATCGTCTACACTATTTCTTTTATTGTATTACCGCCGTGAGTCCGAACGCGATCACTTATGAACTTGTTTCTACGGTGAGGTCTTCTATTGCTATTTCGTCCCACAATGGTGCTGAAACAGCTTATCGGCTTTCGTTTGTCTTCGAAGGGAAGAACGTCAGGCTAAACTAGTAAAAACAAACCATCGAGATCTTCGCAGAACCTTGCTCGTTAGTTAAATGTAAACTGGGAAAACACCATCTGGTGGATTTAATGGATATAGCGTTTAATGGTAAGTTGTATAGAGAAGCGGAGCTGGCAATTTGTTCTTATGTATTTTTCGTCGCCCTTTAGATGGTGTTCGATAAGTCAGTACATCCGTATTACATTACTTGGAATTGTAGATGGGTCGCTAAGCCAATTTACACCTAAAGTGAGTTTTTCTGAACGGACTCCACGTCTGCTCGCTAATTGCGTCTTAGTGTTACAAAGCTTTTGTTCGTATTTATGGATTTTGTGCGTTTTTATGGATTTACGAGAGTTGAGTATGGATTTCTAAATTGAAATCGTTAAGTACAGTTTTTGCGCCTTTTTGGACCTCGTTTTCGTAGAACGCTGTATTCAACAGATAAGCAACAACCTTGCTTTAATTGAAATAAATATATTTTATTTCTGTACGAGGAACTGCCCTCTTATGTTATTTGTCTGCATTTATTGGGAATAAATATGACGTTAACTGTGCCGCAGTGATGTATTCTTCTTTCTATAATAAATTACAGCTTATCAAAGAGCCTGCGTCTGATAAATGTATTTTCGGAAGTGTAAGTGCGATTACCAGATCACCGGTAAATCTTCCAATTTGCGCTCGCGAGTCATCGAATAAACAAGTTGGTAGCGCCTTTAGTTGGTTTTAATAATTTTAGTGTTAACCCACCTTTTCTCCGGAGTAGCTAAGCTGGTCCGTTAAACGCTATTGGTTACGAACTATTTTGGTATTCACAGCTCGCTATCCTACTTATATTGAAGTGTTGCACAATTGCCATTAATTTTTTGTACTTCCGCCTATTGGAGCGTTCAGCTGTCGGAATGTGGAATGTGGATGGTAAAAAAATGACAAAAATACAAAAACAATGGAAATATGGAGTGAATACTTTCAGAAGCACTGAATGCAACACTGAATGCAAAGAAATACAAATATCAGGCCTGTGTAACACAGAAAAAAGAGCATGACAAAGGACGTATAGGAGTATAGGAAGGTGCATGAAAAACGGCCAGAGCTGTAGAATTGTCATTTGCCATCCGATTTTCAAAATTCAAACACAAAATTAAATAGTTTAAAACCTACTATAATCCAATGGTAAAGAATATTTGTCAGTTCAAAATGCTTCTGAGCCACTATAGTCAACTTGTTTTTTTAAAATATTTTTTAATCTTTTCTGGGATTCCATGAATGAACAGTGTAAAAATATATTTTTATTCATCCGTACCAAAGAAAAAAATGAAAGCTATGAAATTTTTACACATCGCGATGGCATCAAATCACCCATGAGGTGCCATCAAGTAGGTTGAGTACAGCAGGATGTTTAAAAATAAAATTCAAACCCGTAAAACTTCAACTGTCGAACATCTGCTGTGCTCAGACGATTCGATCATGTACAATTCCGCCCTCACGCCTATGAGTTTGTCCCGTGGGTAGGGATTACGACTTCCAGAGCAGGGCAGAACACCGCGCCTGTAATTCTAACAGCAGGCTGGAAACGGAAAAAGAAGCTACACAGTTGCTGAAGCACTAAGTCAGTTCTAGAGTTTCGACCGCTCAAGCGACCTTCTCAGATTTTGTTTCCTGCAAGTTATCTCCCCCCCCCCCTTGTAGTTAGAACCTTTACAATACCTCTCTTTATTTGGAATTGAAACTGCTACAGTTTTATGTGTGTTCGTCTCTCGAACACCGATTTTGAGCGTCTCCCCATAAGGAAAGGCTGTGAATATCGTTAATATGTCAGCTGGATTGGGACCAGCCTAATAGACTTTATAAATCACAGCAACATATAATCGTGACGTCACCGTTAAGGTGTTTTTTCGTCCTTCTAGTAATAGGCTATCTGCTTAATAGTCAACCTGTGTTATTGTATATTCAATATAACATTGCATTTGTACTATTATGTTTACTTGTACTCTGTACAATGGTACGCAGTTGAATCTATGAGCGAATTAAGCAACAACAGGTAGAGGCAAGGTAAGTTTGTGCAGCCATCCAGCCTTTAACTTCATCCCTATGCCTTTGCTGCCTTCTTCTGAGTTGGAGGACGCCATTCACCTTTTTAGGCGATAATGGCCAACTCGGTGGTACCCAAGAAATCATGTAGAAGTTCTAAGTGTTTGCCGAATTAACCTTTAAACAAAAGCACTTACGCTTTCAGAGTAAAACCTCGCCCGTGCCTCACTAAATCTAACTGTCTGCACTTTTAGCTTTGTTACCTGTCGTACACAATGTCGAAACCATTAATGTTAGTAGAACTCATCATGAACAACCAGAGGCACTGGAAACAAAGGCAGTGTTAAGACAGGGGTGCACACTGAGCCCGTTGTTGTTTATAGTATTGATAAATAAGCATCAACAACATACCAAGTGGGAAAATATACCCTTTTCACTCACCCCTAGGTACTCTAAACCGAGAATCCCTTTGCTTGATTTGGTGATCCATAGAACTATCCTTGCGGTTCATTGCCTGTCACAGGCATCGCAATCATAATAATTATTTTGGTAGTTCCCTGCGAAGCAAATGAGACATCAGGAGGAAAATTGTTTAGTCTATATAAAAACACTGATCTCTGGATGCGAATCTTGGAAGAAACGCCAAAGTAGATTGCAAACAACAGAGATGCGGTTTTAAAGAAGATACAAGACAAAACCGAATAAACAGAATAAAGAACGAAACCTTCCGCAGTAACCTTAAGATGACGCCCCTGTGAACTGTCATGCAGAAATCGCATCTAAGGTGGTTTGACCAGAAACAACTGGAACAAACCAAATGTAACCCAATATAAGCTTTCTAATTGGGCACTTGAAATGTTATCACTATACGATAATAAGTAATTGTTAAAACCTGATTTGGGTGCTGATTATGATAACATTAATATTTCTCTTCCCTAGTAATTTTATTGGAATTGGAAAGTGAAAACTGTAACGTTTTTCAAAAACTAACTGCAATTAGATGCAGTACACATCCGTAACGCTTAAAAAACTACAAAAAAAACGCCATAGAATATGCTTATATTCACATCTCTCTCCCTTGGTTAGCAATCGTGTCGGTTGATTTGATACAACACATCTTTCCACATGTGTCTATCTTTGCAGTGCGCTTGAAATTTTTAAGTGTCGTCTATTATTTGGATGGTATACTGTAGTATCAGTCGTACTGGTGCATTTCTTGCTTCAATGGATCCTTCAATAATCGTCTTCAGTACTCCCATAATGTGTGTCCTGTCAAATTGTCTTTTCTTTTTGTAACTTCTCGTTTAGTAGTGTGTCTACCCAACCTTCTTTTACTATCCATCGGTCAAAAGATTCTAACCTTTTCTTCTCACCTCGAAATTTCGTCCACGATTCATGTCCTTATGTTAATGCTGTACTCCAGATATATGACTGGAAGAAACGTTTTCGACTTTTTAATTATATTTTATTTGATGTTAATAGGTTTTTCTACTTGTTGAACGTTACCTCCGCTTGAATTCTGGGTATGATCTCAATTTTCCTTCTTCCGTCGTTCGTTATTATGCTATCTACGTCGGCTATTCTTTGGATTTCTAGATTTACTGTCGTGTGCCTTCGTTCAGTTTTATCACAGATCATTACTTTTGTTTTTTCTTATATTCATCTCTTTGATGTATTCTACCAAAATGGTGTTTACTTCATGGAGTTCTATCCTCCCTCCGCTAGCACTGCCACATCGTCTTCATGTCGCCATCTCAACATGTCATGCTTGTTTCCTGTATTTTTATTCTAATTTCAATTCTTTCTTCGAATTTATTCAAAGCCTTTTCTAATGCCTTGCTAGAATATAGGCTTTCACACGATTAATTGCATTACAGCATCGGTGAAACAATACTAAATGTATCTCCTGGTGGAAATTCCGGCATCAAATTGCGTCTGCACACGGTGTAAGATGACCATAAACCATGATAACGAAGTACCACCACCGATCGAAGCAAAATTTGAACGGCAGGGGCATACGAATTCGCTGAACCTAAAAATGATAGTTAGTTAGTTTTAGCTACTTATTTGAACGTTTGAAAAAACCAATTAGACATGTTGTTATTAAAAATTGAATAACGTGTCCAGGGGTTACCTTAAAAATATAAATAGAGGAGCTCAAAAAAACGCAAAGGGAAACTCACGCAAATTTGTTAAAGAAAATGTATAACTCTGTCTTTGTTTACAATTAAAAGTGAGCCTATCTGTCAACAAGTGTTTATTTATTTTGAACTGTCCAGCCATGCCACATAAAATATAACTTTTGCTCCTAATAACATAATATACTATTATATGTATATGTATATAATTCCTCTGTACGTCTGTATGTAACTGAACTACTCCTAAATGGCTGGACCGATTTTGATGAAATTGTTTGTGTGTTTAAGTGGGTCCCTGGATGGTTTAGATTCACAATTGGATCCGGTAGGTGGCGCTGCAATCGGGTTCTAGGATTTTTTTTTTTAATTTTTGACAAATGTTTTTTTATTTTTTTAAGATTTGTCGCATATCAAAATATATAACCCCAAAATTTTACCCCCCCCCCCCCCTGAGCCCGCTAATAGCAGGCAAACCAACGTTCGGGCAGGACAACGTCTGTCGGGTCCGCTAGTTATTCTATAAAATGTTCCAGGAATGCCCTAGTTTAATTTTTGTAGATAGTTTAAAATATAATTGGCCTTGATAATAATCTGTAAAACAGCATTAAATATAGTTTTAGTCTTGATCTGAACAAAATGTAAATGAAAAACAATGGAAGATCGAAGACAACCATTTAGGGAAAGGAAGCCAAGCTGTAAAGTGGTGTTAATTTAGCTTCCCCAATAAATAATAGTTAATGCGTGCATAAATATCTTTTGGGTGTGCTGTAGTAGTATTAATTGATTCGTAGCACCTCTGCAGAGTATAAGAAAGTTTTTAATTTGTGCATCAAGTATTGGCTGATTTGTCGAGTTTGTGTACGAGTACGAGCAGTGCAATTGGGGTCTCATAAGTTAGAGGTAGACAACGACCTTCGTGAAAAGCAATTGGAGGCCTAGGTTGATACAACGCCTGAATTGGAGGCGTTTTTTCGTAGCGGTCGAGCTACATGAGTCATTCTAAGGGCGTTCAGCGGCTTGTACCTGCAGCCCAACAAAGAAAGAGGAGCCCAGGCATCGTGGGACTTGATGGAGCTTGAGTTAAGCCCTAGTTTCCATCGTCAAAGCAACAGAAAGGTCAGGAAAATTAATCCTAAAAGATTGGATTTAGTGAATTCCAAGCGTGGCATCGGTTTTATGTGCACTTTCAACAGAAGCGTCCGTGTTTTTTGTTTGTGACGTATTTACTTACTGCAATTGTTATCACCTAAGCAACGCTTTAATTACGGAATCACAGATAGTTGTCTAGTAATAGCGAACTTGTTTTGGGAATTGTGAGGTTGCATCGCCATAAATGTCCCATTAAATAATATCTAGTATTGTAGCGATCACAGTAGTTAAATCAGCATTATACAAAGCGTTTACAATTAATTTAATAAGAAGATATTTTATACAAATCAAGATAATATTTGCTAGGATGTAGAGACCCCACCGTTTTTGAGATGCACTCTTTTATTTAATTAAAATAAATAATAAATAATACACACGTATAAACCATAATAATATTCAAAAGCAGCGGCGATAATTTCCAACTTTGTCTCACCCCTTTTGCCTCTCCCTGTTCCTATATGTAACTGCTCTGTATAAAATGCATGTATGATTCGTCCGTTTTAAAATTTCACTCTTTATACACTACAGTTGACTTCATTTTACATTTTCGAATATCTATTCCGTGTATACAAACGCTAAAGCCGAACTGATTTTCACTTCAAAAATCTTCTATCTTTGCTTCTATCCTTACGCAAAGTATCTTACGCAAAAGTTTGGAAGCATGCGTTATCACATCTATTGTTCGCTAGTCCTCAAAGTCCTCTTTTTTGGGATGGGTGTAACGACATTATGTTTAAAATCCTTCGGAAGTTGCTCTGTTGCATACATCTCATCTCCTGAGCATAATTCGATCTTCATTATTACTTAGTTCTTC
>CALNHX010010480.1:0-39865 GCA_940337035.1 Agriotes lineatus
AAAGATAATACCACACACGCTATTATGAACATCGACATATAGAAATGGACCGCTAGTCAGCGCTGCACGAGCCAAACGGGATAGAAAAAAAACGCATATGACTTGAGAACGCTCTGTCCTTCTTGGCGCTCAGTAGCGTACGGCGCAACGGCCCTGTCGCTGTGACGTCATTTTCTGTCGGCCAATAGGAAGCCGGTAGGAAAAGGAAAGATAGTTCTTAAAGTGTTCTATTTCTCCTTCTAACTATGTCTTGTCTACCTTTTGCAACTTTCTTTTCACCAAACCAAAATCTCCATATTATGTACAGTGGAAATACTGACGATTAATTAGCATACCTAGGTAAAAAAATATTTTGAGGAAAGAAAAATAGAAGCATGTACCAGAAAAAACTAAAGAGAAAGGAAACGAGAATAATAGATGTTGAAACAGAAAAGAAGATGCAGAAAAAACCACCTACTTCAAGCTGAAATTTTTTTTTTCGAGAAAACATAAGTAGCACCAAACGGGGAGACACAAAATCAAATGGACCACATGCTATTCAATTCAATTCAATTCATTTTATTTATCATCAACATATCACATGACAAGTCAAACAAATACATCTAGCAATGTGTAATAAAACATGAAACTAATATAACATTTTACAATTAAAAGAATAAATATTAAGTACACATAATTATTATAAATAAAGGTTATTTTAGAGATCATGCAGAGGTGAATTTAAAAAGTCTGTAAAGTTGTAGAAACATTTTTCCACAAGGTAGTTTCTCAGCACTATTTTGAATTTGTTCGCTTGAAGGTCTTTTACATGTTGAGGCAACTTGTTGAACATTTTGACACATACATAGTTTGTTCCCAATTGGGCACAGTTAACCCTGTGGTAGGGTATTATCAGATGGTTTTTGTTTCTCGTGTTGTGGTTATGTATGTCGCTAGGTATTTGAAACTGATGCTGGTGTTTGTGGACGTAAACTAAACAAGTAAGTATATACAAAGAATACAAAGTAAGTACTTTCTCTTTGATAAATAGTTGTTTACAGCTGCTTCTGTATTCTGCGTTACATAGTATTCGAATGGCTTCTTTTTGTTTCAGAAAGACATCATGTGCTCCAGAAGAACTTCCCCAGATTATGAGCCCATATGAGATGGTACTATGGATGAAAGCAAAATAGGCCTCCCTGGCTGCACAATAACCTGCCACTCGCTGAAGTTTACGAAGGGCGTATATGTAGGAGGATAATTTCTTCGTAATATTTTCAGTGTGAATGTCAAATTTCAGACTGGGATCTAAATAGAGACCTAGCAGTTTAACATATTCGGTTCTCGTTGATGGTTTGGTGTTAAAGTCTTGTAACTGAGTTTTGTTTACATTCAGTTTCATTACGTTCGCACAGAACCATTCTTCGGCTTGCTTGAGACAGTTTTCTGTTTTAGTCTTGAGATATTCTGTGTTATCACTGGAGTTTATTATAGTCGTGTCATCTGCAAATATGGCTACTTCATCTGCTTCTAAGTTGGTTGGCAGATCGTTGATGTAAATTACAAATAGGGCAGGACCCAAGACAGACCCTTGCGGTATGCCGTGTGTTACTGATTTCCAACTGGACTCTTTGTTGTTATACGCTACTTTCTGTTGTCTGTTCTGTAGATAACTTTCAAATATTTTTAGTGGGTGCCCTCTGACACCGTAAGCCTCCAGTTTTTTTAGTAAAATCTCATGATCTATAGTGTCAAAGGCTTTACTTAGGTCACAGCAAGCCACCGTTGCAATTTGTTTGGCGTTAAACGCGTTTGAGAGTTGTTCCACTACATTTATCATTGCTGTTATTGTTGATTTAGAGTCGAGGTACCCATGTTGATTTTTTGATAATGCTCTGAATTTATTCAAGAAGTTTATTAATCGTTTTTTCAGTAGAGATTCAATTATTTTGGATAATATTGGAAGAATGGATATTGGCCTGTAGTTTTTTAGTAAAGTTGCATCTTCAGATTTGAAAATAGGCACTACTTTAGCTTTTTTTTAACAGTTTGGAAAGACACTCTCTTTAAAACATTTATTTATGAGGTGAGTTAATGGTGCGACTATTTGATATATAATTTTTTTCAGAAGCACAGTTGAAAATCCATATATGTCTTTGGAGTTTTTGTTTTTTAGCTTTTGCACAGATTTTATTATTTCTTCTGGGGTTACACTGAACAAATAAAAGGATGAAGTAATTTTGTTTACATTATTTAGGTAATCTATAGGATTTTTGTCAGTTTTGGGAATTGTTTTTGAAGTTTCGTTTCCCACATTCACAAAGAAGTTGTTAAGATCTTCTGCTTGGATTGACGCAATGTTTGTAATTTTTGGCTTTTTTATTTCTTCGTTAATTATTTTCCATATGGTTTTAGTTTTATTATTCGATTTTGTAATGGTGTCAGTATTTTTTAATTGTATTGCTTTTATAATTTCTTCTGTGTATATGTTTTTGTAATATTTATATGCATTTTTTGATTCGTCTGTTTTTTGTACTCGACGTATTGTATCTAGTGCATCGAGTGTATTTTTTATATTTAATAGGTGTGGTTGTGTTCTTGTTACCTTTTGCTTCTTTGTCCAAACGTATCTTTCCGGGCATATTTCATTGAAATTGTTATTTAGGATGCTGAGGAAATTTTCAAAATCTTCATCTGCTGAGTTTGACGAATTGTACAATATTGACCAATCTGTGTCCTGAAGTGTTGTTTGTAATAGTTTGATGTTTTCCTCTGTGATTCTTCTCATTCTTGTTTGTTTCTTTTCTGTTGTACGCTGGTAGTTACAATTCACTGTTAGTATCTGCGCAAGATGATCAGAGAGATGAGGATTAACTGTTTTGCATGTCCACTGTGTGGGGGGGATGTTACAGAATATATTGTCTATGCACGTAGAACTTTTTGTTGTTATTCTTGATGGTACTGTTTGTGTTGGATACAAACCGTATTCTTGTAAGGTATTTAAGAAAACGTTCACGGTTTTTTTATCTGCGCTAATGTCTATGTTAAAATCGCCTACCAGATATATTTTTGTATCGTTTTTAGCTTTATCAGATACTATGTCTAAGCACGCTGTGAGTTTATTTATAAAAGTTTCCATTGAAGCTTTATCATTTTTGGGTGGTCTATATATATTTATTATGATACTGTTGTATTTTTTTATTTCTATACCAGTCACTTCAAACAGTTTTTCCACGCAACAATTTTTTAGTTCCACTATTTCTACAGTTTTTAGATTATTTTCCGTTACAATTAAAGCTCCACCATAATTTGATGCACGTGAATAATTGGATGCTATCTTGTAGTTTTTAAATATCACAAACTTTAATTTATCACTATTCATCCAGTGTTCCTGGATACAAGCTATATTGATGTTATGTTGATCTAGTGTTTGCTCAAGACATTCCACTTTTTTGTTTATGCATTGTACGTTGTAATTTAATAGGATTATTTTAGTTTGGTTATTTCTTTTTGTATTTGGAGACGATGGATTATTTAAGTTCCCGACGTCCACTGTTCTTGATTTTGGTTTTGACCTAAAAAATGCCTTCCTCTGGCAAAATTGAATCGATCATGGCCAATTCCTTTTGGCCAGAAATTTTTATCATACACCTTGAAATATGATACGTTTATATTTCATTTCCAAATATATTGTATCAGATTACAGTAGTATGTTAAATGAAAATAAATTTAAAAACCATTAGTCTATAAAAATTATATATTTAAAGAACAAAAAGTGCATTATTCCATCGAAAATGTACTTACATATTTGCACAAAAAATATAGGAACTTCAAAAAAATATAAAAGTATCAGGATTATAAAAAAGGTATATCTTCTCACATCACTTAATCTAAAAAAAACAAAGAACACTAGTAGTTCATAAATTAACAAAATACATATATAATAAAGTTAAAACTCTATATCAAAAAAATTACAAATTTTTTTTCCTCAAATAAAAAAAACATTAGCAGTTACAATGCAAGAAAAAATGTATGAGGTAATATTACTACTTATAGTTTTTTTCTCAACTCCAATATTTCACGATCTAATAGGTTGGAATCATAATTAGCTTCATTAGCAAGAACTCGCTTTTTCTCTTCTAATTTTCGTATCTCTAATTTTGCCATTTCTCTTTCTTTTATGGCTTCACTTATTACATTGGTTTCCTGTTTCTTTTTCTCTAAAGCTTCTTTGTATCTTCTGTGGGAACTTTTTACATAATTTCTAATTTTTTGATCAATGTTAATATTTAGTACCCCACCATGATTCAATATACAGCATCATATATTTGTCGCTGGGCAACAAGACTATCTTCATGAATATTTTCAACTAATATTTGTTTATTAATAGAAAAACCAGCTTCTACTTGAGCATTACCATGAGATAAAATCAGGATATATTTAAGAACTTCCCAAAGTTCATCAATATTTCTCTATAGAACACATCTAACCGATCGTCAGTTGAAAATATCGTGCAATAGTCAATAGTTGACTTTTCATTTATAAAGAGATTATACTGCAGTTGAGCAAGTTCTGCTGTAAGACCATTAATAAGACATTTATCATGAAGAAGTTGTAGCAAATTTTGCATTCGTGATCGGGCTGTGGATGGTGAGGATACTATCAACCTGGGATCAAAACAGGTAACAGCCCCAGTCAGAGGATACTTCAACGCCGATCGTTCTATCAGTTTTTTTACAACCGACTGTAAAAACCGTTGGCAGTCAAATAAAAATTGCAACTTTTCTTTTTCGGTTGCACCTGAGGCAGAAAAATATTTTCTAGCTGCAAAACCAATATCGACTTCTTTTACTGATTTAAGATTCTGGGAATTACCCAAATCAATTTTAACTAAGGCCTTGAAATCCTTATTTGCTACAGTAGCTGTTACAAAACGATTCATTAAATTTCTAAGAAGTTTTTCTGTATCGCAATAAATAAATGGAGCCATTGGCTTAGAAGTCTGAAACTTAGTCAGGAAAGGTTCCATAACTGCCGCAATTGTAGCAAAAAATGCTAATTTTGATTTAATTAATTTGTCTTCACATGCACGTTTAACGTTCGATATTGAAATGTTTGTAGGTAATTTAATATCTTTAGAAGAAATGTACTTATGTACATTGTCAAAAATTTCTATGGCACGGTTTGCTGCAGCACTGCTTTCTACCCAACGCGTAGCACAAAATTTTTTTGGGAACACATTTGAATTTGTCGCATTTGTATAATAAGCTGGGCGTGCTGGAGAATCTTTGAACAGCCAATACAAACCATGTAGAACAGCATTAATTTTCCATTGAGCTGTTTTGTGTCCATATTGTAGCGATCCATGAACTATATGCAGGCCGCAAGATCCTAATTCTAACATTTCTGTTGTGAGAGAATCGTCTTTTTTCAAATGATTTAAAAATTACCAGTTCACATTGGGCCCATCCATAGACACCTAAAATAAGAAAAGAATGTCTGTTTAGAAAAAAATGATTATGAATTTTATTAAAACTTACTTGCAAAATATTATTAAGTAAAATAGGATTTGTGCCTTCTTTGAATTTTCTCAGGATATCTAAAGCCGTAGCATGTTGCATAAACACTGATGTTAAATAACGATTTTTTACTGTGTTGTCTTGATCATCCCAGTAACGTGCAACAATATCCATTTGTCCACGCTGCGATATTTTATTAAGGGCTTCATCAAAACATATAACACACTTCAAGCACTTTTTAAGAGCATCCTCCAGTCTTTCCTTAAAATATGGAGCAAGTCCATAAGTAGCAACATAAGCAACTTTTGTAGGTCCAAGAGTTATTTTTTCAGTAATTTTACTGTCGCTGAACATTTTCTTCATAACAGGTATCGAATTTTGACACGCATTAAAAGACATGTGCGTCATTGTTACGTTTAAACACCACAAGATTTCTGCATCTAGAATATCCACATTATTAACAAAATCACTTAGTCCAGTAACTTTTGGTAGCACCACAGGAAAATGTTCTACCACAGTAGTATTTGTATCACAGGGTACACTTGCACGTTCATTTTTACTATCATTGCCGGTAGTTTTCCGGGTGAAATATGTAGTAACAGTAGAAGCTGATTTTAAAGAGAAAATTTTCTTGGCATGTTTTGCTCCCTTTAAATGACTCGCGATTGCCTGCCGCCCCATGTTGCTTAATTCGAATGACTTATTGCACAATTTACACATTGCTTGGAAACTGTTATTTGGTACAGCAGCTATAATTCTGCTCCATTCTGGATTTATAGCTGGATCCACCCAATCTTTATTAAACACAGTTTTCTTTTGCGTCATGCTAATATGTTTCATACGTTTCAAGTTTTACGAAAATACGCAAACAAAGCAAAACGGGCAACCTAGACCAACCTCATAACTTCACACGTCAAAAAAATAAACACGCGTGGAAATGCCGAATAAGCAACCAATGTGCGCGTCGCGCGCGAGATTCCACAATTTGAATGCGTCGCGTCGTCATCCGACTGCGAATGAATACACTGGCGACATTCCATCCTTGTCAACGCAACGCTATTACATTGGGCCAAGACAGAGATAATACGCTGACTGTATATTATATCTCTGAAGGTAACGTAAGAATGAAAATAATCATGCGCAGTTTTTCGTTGCCAAAAATTCCCTGACCAAGTGAAAGAATTACTAATTTTCCCTGACTTTTCCCTGATTTCCCTGACTATTTTTAATTCCCTGACTTTTCCCGGTTTTCCCTGTTTTCCAGGTCGCTGGGAACCCTGTAGTACCATCCCATAGTAGGCAATATCTACCTAAACTATTAATTTAGCTTTACAGTTACAATCTACAAAAATCGGTTGACCCCCTGGCATTGTATTTAATACTCTGTCTAATCTTTTTTTGGTCTAATTCTTTAAAACTCTCCCCATAGCAGTCTAAGATTGTATTTAATATTGTCTTCTTTTTCAATTTTTCTTTTGTTTACCTTTATCTTCTTTGTACTTTACATTGCTGTGGTGTGGGCTGAATAGTGGCAGTATTTTGATTGTTACTAAGTAATGCTCCATGTCACAAGTTGGTTTTCGTTTAACTCCTGTATCTAGTACAATCGTGGAAATACACCAAGTGAAACTCCTTTGTTTATCTATAGTACACTGGACGAGAATGAAAGTTACTACAAAATTGACTGTCATAATTAGGTCTTATAATTGAAATTTTTATTCAAATGTCCCATTTCCATTAATCAGTGCCACATTAGATTATTACTTCCTTTTACAATAAAGAAAATATTAGATTCACCCCAAAAATTTGAAGTTGAGTTTTCAACAGATCTTCACATTTTAGAGTCTCCTGAACCCAAAAAAACATATTGTTCATTGGTCTGTGTGTCTGTGAACAGAATATCTCAAAAATGAAAAGAGGTATGACGTTAAAACTTCATATATGTATATGTTGTGTGTAGTATCTAGATGCGACAGCAAACTTTTGAAGAAAATCGCATAACTGGAAATATGGTGTTTATCTTGTGATTTTTCAGTGTCTATCGATTTTTTCAAAAACGGCTCTAACAAGTTTTTTAAAACTTTTGATTTTTATTACATTTTATGTGTATTGATGTGAGATAGGTGATTTTCAAGTTGAATACCTCTAAAATGGGTTTCTTTCGTCTTTACTTCCCTCGTCTGAAAGACAAAGGAAGTGTTGTAATCATGAAAAAATCACTTTCTGAGATTTCTTCAGATCTTCAAGTTTCAGGGTCCCTAGATGATGAAAAACCGGTTTTCTCAATTCTGTCTGTCTGTCTGTTGGCGGTATATATAACTCAAAAACTATTTGTCGGAGGAAGATGATATTTTGCATATACATTAGATATACTTGGCATGAAACCGTGAAAATTTCAGGCAAATATTTTCAAAGTGAGCACCTTAAAAAAATAAAATTGGTTTTATTTTTGCATTAATTTTGAAATAGAAAAAAGTAATAATTTTTATTCGCAACCATATATGTAATAAGATCATTACTGACTTTTAAAAAGTTGGAAAATGAGCTATTCCCAACTTGTAACTTTCCAACCGGTTGGAAAAGTGATTGCCGGTTGGAAATGAATCCATTCCCGACCGCTGTGTAGGTCGGGACAATGGAAATCTCGTTGATCCATTCATGCGCGATCCAATCCCGACCGCTGAGTAGGTAGGGACACTGGGAATCTCGTTCATCTATTCATGCGCGTCACAACCTGTTGTATTATAATATAATAATTTTCCAATTATTGTTTAGAATAAAGTGGTTGCGAATAAAATAATATACATACCACGGTGAAAAGTTTCATTCCTGTCTCGAGATAAAGTTCACCTCAACGCTACGCGTATCGGTTAACTACTTAATCTCTCGACAGGAATGAAACACTTTTCACCTCGGTAAGTAATATACTATTACATAGGTCAGGTTTTATACTTGCCGAATATAAGACTCAACAGATACAGGATAATGTCACAACACATTCAAAACGTTTCAACAATAAGACGGTTCCCTTAAATAGAGGTGCACACTGCACTCATTTCAATAAAGCTGTATGGCACAGTTTGACTTATCGATGCAGTTACGATCGCTACTAAGATGCGGTTACGATCACTATGCAGATGAGGTGGGTTCAAACTCCACAAAGATAAATTTTTTTAAAAATTTGTAAATTGATCTAATTTGCACGAGGGAAGTCGGTGTAAACCCATTTACAGATTTTTTTCTTTTTTTTTACTAACTCCTATTTTAAATAGAACACCCGGTATATTATTACATTTTGAATTCGGCTTAACATTTTAGAGAAAATTTGTCTCTTGAACTATTGTTCTATTTTGTACGCTTTCTGCAAAATTTCTAATTTTTTTAATTTTTTTACAAATCCTTAAAAATTTAAAATCATATTTTTGGTTAATTATAAGATCACTGTAAAAGGAAGTTGTGTGCGTGTCACACCAGATTTTTTTTACATAAAAACTATTATCATCATTGAGCCGTTCAATCCTTGGGATTATGGAAAATGCCGCGGCGTTTTTTGAATCCTTTTCCTGAGGTGAATTAATCCTCTTTTTCTGTTGTTGCTACAGCTTGTGGTGAGTCCTAGCCACGTTTGTAATTTGCTTCCAATTCTATCTTTCTCTACATTGTGCTTTCCAGTCTGTTATTCCTATTGCTTTTATATCTTCTTCTATTTTTTCTCTTCCTTTAGCTCTGGGCCACATTGGGGTCCACTGTGTTATCCACCTGACTATTTCTGTGGGTTTTTTCCTCATAATGTGGCCTGCCCACTGTAAGCGTTAAGCTTTTATATGTCTTACAATGTTCACTTCGCCTAGTTGCTCCTCTAATTCTTTATTCATTTTCATTCTTCTTTCGCCTTCCCTTGTTATATTTGGTCCTAGTATCGTTCTCATTATTTTTCTTTCTATTATTTTCAAGTCTTCTTCTTCTTTTTTATTAATTATTGTAGTTTCCATAGCGTATTTTATAATAGGTCTTATTAGGGTCTGATAAATGTTTATTTTAGTTTTTTTACTAAGGTTTGTGCTTTTGAATAGTGCTCTGTTTATGCCGTAAGCCTGATTTGCTTTTTGAATTCTGTCTTTTACACGTTCCTTTCCTGTTTGCCCCATGGTCACTCCCAAGTAATAAAATGATGAGACTGTTTTGAAATTAAATGTATGCACTATCAGGTATTTAAACGTTTCTTTGTTTTTCCTCTCCAGTTCTATACATTTGGTTTTGTCTTCGTTTATTTCCACATCAAATTCTTTTGCTTCTTTGTCTATCTTTTCTATTTCTCTTATTAATGCTTCTCTAGAGTTTGTGACTATTGCTACATCGTCTGCGCCGGCTATTATTTGGCTTTGGTTTATGATGATATTCTTCTGATTTAGCTTTGTCTTCCTTATAATACTTTCTAACACCAAATTAAACAGAGTTGGGGAAATTGAGTCCCCCTGCTTTACCCCTTTACTTATCTCAAATTCATCCGTAGTTATCCCCTGAAATCTCACCTTCGCTTTTGTGTTTTCTAAGGTCATTTCTAGAAGATTTGTAAGTTTTTTTGGTATTTCCAGTTCTTCTAGTGCTTTCATCATTTTTTCAATAACTACTACATAAACTTGTCTGTTGTGTTCGTGTGATTTTTGAAGTATTTGTTCTCAAGTGTGTATTGCGTCCATGGTTGATCGGCCCGGTCTAAACCCGTTCTGGTAGTGTCCCACTGTTTCTTCCGCGTAGGATTTCAACCTTTTGTTAATTAGGTTTGCCGGGATTTTATAAGTCGTATTTGGCAAAGTTACTGCTCTGTAATTTTTGCAATCTTTTTTTGTGTATGGGCGTGATTATTCGGATGTTCCATTCCTCAGGCATCCTGTTTTGCTTCCATATTTCTTCTATCAGTTGTTGTATCTTTATGTGTAGTTGTTCGCCTCCATGTTTTATCAATTCTGCTTCAATTGTATCCTCTCCTATGGCTTTGCCATTACGCAGCCTTTTTATTTCTTCTTCTACTTCAGCCTTTGTTGGGGGTTCTATTCCATTATCTTCCTCTCCTATCATTGATGCATTGTCTTCATCTGTGTCTGTATCTCTTTCTTCTTCCTTTAATAAATCTGTGTAATATTTTTTCCGTATGTTCCCTATCATTTAGGGTTCAACCTCTATTCTGCCGGTTTATTAGCTTTACAAAAAACAAAAAAAGCCAAATTTTTTTATAGAAATCAGGATTTTCTATATATATTTATGGAGCCCGGCGACGAGAAACAAAGTAGGAAATACATGAAAGAAGTGGTGAATAGCTGGTCTCATTTGATGACAAATTGGAGAGAGAAGTTTCAGAAAAGAATCAATTTCAGTAACCTACCAAACCCCTTAAAGTGAAAAGTGTTCAACATGTGCATTATCGCAACTATGACATACAGATCCCAAACTTGGATTTTAATTAAAAACAGTGTTACAAACTAAAAATAACACAGTCAAAAATCAACCGTGTATTATTAAATGTAGATTAAGTGACAGATTGAGGTTAACAGACTTCAGAAGAAGAACAGGTGTGGAAGATGTGATTGCTAAAAGCAGAAAATTGAAGTGAAACTGGGCTGGGTATGTGGAGAGAAGGGTGGATGAAACACCTGGACAACACAATGGAAACCGCAAAACGGAAAAAGAAAAAGAAGCCAACCACAAAGAAATGGGCAGATGAAATCGAAAAATGGCAGAAACTCAATGGTGGGAGAAGACCAAAGGCAAGAGGAAATCCTGAAATGTGCCGGCGCAACCTGTATGAATACTCTTTCTGAACTTGTGATGTAAACTACTACGAACAATCAGAACAATTGTTATAGCACTACACTCCCCTAAAATAGATTGAATTCTTTTAGTGGAAGGTTAAAGTTTTTATTATATTATATATTGCAATGGTATGTCTAATTAGTGTTGTAATATGTTATTAATTTAATTTTTAAATAAGGGTACCATGCAAACATTATTCGTATTCGTGTTATCAAATCTTAGGTTGATTAAAAGTTACTTGTAAATTGATAGATAAAAATAAATAGCTGTATGCCCTTTATAACATTTTATTTATCTGCAATTAATCCAATAATACGCTAGCTCAAATCAATAAAGCACAGACTCATCTCGGTTGGGTCCACCCTGAATGCATAATTTATTAAAATGATTAAATACGGATGTCTCCGCATACGCTTAACTGCGCACAATCGAAACTGAAATTGGGTCAAATATAAGCCAAGATGGACGCCGTTTGAAAGATCGCATCAAATTGAATAAACAAAACAAGTGAAATCGATCCCAGTTCTATTGGTAACTATTTAAATTAGTTGGTTTTTGCGGCATTAATCCTCATTGGTTTCTAGCATTTGTTTATGGGGCCCGCGTCTATCTCCCAATTGTTTATTTTGGCGTCGGTCTGAATCTCACCAACGGATAACCTCAAATAATGGATTTTGAGCTTCCTGGCAGACTAGATTCACTCGTACGGCGATGGAACTGGCCTGGATTGCCTTGAGTATTGCTCTTCTTACGCATGCATAAATTTCCCAGTGCTCACTTAATTATTTTTAGGATTAACAGTACCTGGACTGGCCGATCTTATCGGGGTGTTCGTAGGCTACGCTGACCTCGTTATGAAGCTGCTATGGTCCGGATCGTGTTGTTTATGCACAGGCACGTATCCCACAGACTGCTGAATGGCACTGGTGTCTTCCCCAATGGGCTGGCTGGACTGGTAGACCTCCTCGTAGCTATCGGAACTAAGGCTGCTTCAGATCGAGGTTATGTCAAACAGCATCGGACACTCAACAATTTTTGGTGGCGGATTTTGATAAAAATAATACCACATGGGCACAAAAATTTGCTCAACACACTGGTAAAGTTTCAGACATGTATTTTTATTTTTAATATCAGAAATTTTAATTTATCTACAGAGCACAATTTCACACGTCAAGCCATTAATTTATTCATTTGTCTTCTTCCCTTGTTATAAACAAAAGCTAGTTAGTTTCAAATTAATTTCAGATGTTAACATGGTTCAAAATACTGACTTTTAACAATAAATTCTACTTAAAACTAGGATTTTGTACACTAATATTACATTTAAAATAATTGTTTACATTTATACTAATTTTGCGTGTCTATTTGTCACTGCACGTCTTTTTAATTTTCGTTTAAATATTCACATGTCACTGCACTGATTAGAGTATTTAATTCGCGCATTTCCTGCAGTGGCTTCCTTTGAATTCACTGTTTTATTTTCCACACATTTTTAAGTTCATATGCTGTCTCCTTTTCTACACTATCTATAACCCTTGCCTTTTGATTCTTACGGTTTCCTTCAAATGCTTTAATGCCTTCATTCTTATCTGCTCGTTGCATGTTCATAAGCTTATCTATCTTTCAATTACCTTCTTTATAAAACCCTGACTGGATTTCACTATTAAACTGTACCTGAATTCTACGCTTCATTCCCTTGCGTTTGGGATCCATCTTGTAATTAATAAATTTCATTCGGCTTGGCATTTACTTTAGCACAAACCTAATCAATTAACTGAACTTACATTCAACTTAGATCCCTGTTCAAATTGAGCGTTGCTTACTGCGTTCATTAATTAATTATTCTGCAATTACTGGCATCTCATTACAAATGTATTCATTCTGGCAAATTCAAGTTTTAGTTTTGCAGTTATATAAAATATCTCACTCTGAGCTTTCATGAAATGTCCATTAATTTGGCAATGCTAACAGAGTTGATTGGTAGGGCTTAAAACCATAGCATTATATAGTAACTGGATGAATATATTTACGAGTATGATTTATATAGATGTTATCTAACAAGATTAAATTTCAGTATAAGCTTAAAGTTGAGTAGGTTTGAGGAAATAAATATACATTTCTTATTGCTTTGTTAGGATGTATTTTTAAACACGACAACAGTGTTTTCTGTTGACACCATAGTACAGTTTTATCAGAAAAATTAAGGAAAAATTCCCCACAAAGATGAGTAAGGTGGCTGAAAAGCATACAGTGAACATCATTGTCTGAGAGTGTGAGATTGGAACTCACTACCTACCCCAGTTAGCACATAGCACATGTATTTTTCTTTGAATTTTTAAAATTGTGTCTACTGTAGCTAAACTTGCCCTAATCGTCCTACAAAAACTATACTGTTGGCCATGAAAATACTTTTCTTGCAAGCGATTGATCGACCTAAAATTTATAATTATGTCAATTATATTTTACATAATTGGAACAACCGGGACTCGTCTATAATTATTGGGATGTTTTTATCACCGCTCTTTAGCAATTTTTTCAGTTGATGGAAAAAAAACTCGTCAAATATGTAGTTTCATGTTATATTCGGTGGCATATTTCGGTCATGTTGTGCCACTGACATCCAGAGATGGAACATAGTTATCCAAGTAAGGTTTTCTGTTTACTATCGCATAATTTATGATCTTCAATAACTTTCTGTTATCCTGTAATGCCCCGTTGTATTTTGGCGTTCCTTTAATGAATTGTGTCTTTAGATTTTTGGTTTCGCATCTCTAAATTAATAACACAACCCTCGCAACTCTATTTTTTGTTGCTCAGAGGGAATTTAAATTTTCGAATGCGCAAACCTGGAGATAACAACAGTCGCCGAATTTAAGAACTCGAGCAACCTTCTTCTGCCAGCTTTGGTAGAGAGTGGCCGATACGGAAATCTATCCGTGACCCTGAGAAGATATGTTTTACGTAGACCCAGAATTATTTGTCTTCACTAAACAAACGCTTTGGCACGCTTACAATGCAAGCTGCATGTGTCACTACGTGACTAGGTTTCCGTTCATCATTGCTGTGTCTCATCATGCATGCTCTTCAGCTACGTTGCCGGTATACGATTCGACGAGACCTTTTGAGCTGCAGAAACCCTTCCTGGCCGCATTACACCTGTGAAAACATCTGTCGGAGTGTTCCAGATAATCCGCAATAAGTACATGCTCATTTTGATGAAATTCACTGGATTTGTATTGATGATACAGGCGATTATGCTGTATTGATCCAAACCAAGACCTTTGGTTTCCCAATTACGCACAGATAAAGTAACTTATTTAGCTTTATTATCAGTCGCACTAGCGACTTCAATTAGGGATCTCATGAACTCATACGCCAAATATGTACAAGCTGCAATGCAGTTTTTTGTAATCCAACTTTGATTGCCAGATGGTTCACTTCAGTTTATTTGTCAGCTCCGCGATAAGATGTTTGCCAGCGTCCTTAATTTTACTATGTTGTTTCGAAAATTGTTTGACATTATGACTTGGTTTTGACTCCAGTCATATTTAATTACTATTTGCTGCTGTAGAGTGCCAGGTTTTTACCTGGAATTGTTTTTGTTAATTACTATTTCTGGGCCTTTTGAGCCTCGTGTACCAAAATTACGATTAGTGATTGTGTTTGGTGAAATTAAATCTACTTATTGTTACTGGTACATTATGTATGTTTATCTTCATGAACCTTCTCGTTCTTTTTAGTGGTTTACGTTGTAAAGCACCTGACATTCAAGGTAGGTGATGAAGTAAATTGTTAGCTAGATTTGTGTTTTTGTTGTGAACAACGACTAGCGCCCGATTGTATTCAATTTATTAAGCAGTTTGTAACCTTCAGAACCACTCCCTGGTCCTCATTCATGTCATATTCTGCCGATGGTTTGAGTCAGCCAGGGCTGTGTTACCCCTCGTTTAAGGGTGGTACAATCTCCCTTCCTCATCATCACTCTCACGAATTGGGCAGTGCAGCCTATTTCAGCTTGCACTTATTCGTTCCAGCTCCATGCTAGCTGCCTATATTTCTTTTTCTTCTGGGATGGTTTTCAAAGTCCCTATGGGAGATGACATGTTCTTTCTTATTGTTATGTACTATTTTACTTGCATCTTTGATCTGGAGTTCATTTGTAATAGTACACTTAATATGAAAAATAACGTTAAAGAATTTAAAACACATAAAATTTGTGCAGTTGTTAAACACTAGCCTGCGATGTATACTACTACTAACAGCAGGGATTTTATTTATTGTTTAGTATTTAGAATTTATTCATATTAGTTTAGTAGTATTTCATGTTCTTAAATTTAATTCAAGTAAAAAGCTGTACATTTAGAGTTAATTTAGTTCATAATCTTACTTTGTGGTAATTTGTATCCACAATTGGTGGAACTTCCTTTTATGGGGCTTGGTTTTGTCCTGACACCCCCAAGTGTTTGGGTCGGTGAACCATTCTTAAAACATATCAAGATGCGACAAGTTGGCGAACGGTCAGTCTGCTTGATTTTGTCGCTTGTGCTCCAGGAGTCACAGGAGAACCCCTCTGAATTCCCACAAGGTAAGTCTCTAAGAACTCCTACTTTCCAAGTTGTGGTTTAGTAATTTAAACACTGTCATATGTAAAAATATCGATGATTTTTAAAATGAAAGTTTAAATTTCCCGCGTTTACGAATGTTTATAATTTTTCTACGGAGTGTACTTGCGAAGCAGAGCTAGCGCCAGCCTCCACTACTCGAGGTTTTTGTGTGCTTGGTGGCACTGTATATTCAAATTGAGTATGATGAGTAAGTATGTTTTCAAACCAAAGGTTTGCCATCTATTATGATTTCTTTCGATTAAGGCGGCAGTCCCACTGAGCCACCACCACCACCAACACATCAACGGCCATCAACTAAGAAAATGTGCTGCGGTGTCACTGCAGCCAGCGGTGACCACTGTCAATTACTATACATTAAAAAATTGCACGTATTTGACTGTTGCCGTCTGCAGATTTACACTTTACAACCACTAGTAATAAATGACGTTATGTACGCTTGTATAAGCAATATCTAACCATTTTTAATAACTTTCTACCATTTGTATGCATTTGGAGATTTAATCGATTTATGAATGACTTTGAAAAATGCAATTCTTTGTTGCCAAGGATACAAACAATAAATTGCAAAAAATATTCATTGCCCATTTACAGTGTGGGCAATATTTTTAAATAATAAATCACTAAAATATTCTTAAAACTCGTACGCAACTTACCTCATCGACAACTTCATTGTCCATGTCTTCCAATTGTAATCGATTATAAGTAAATTGCAGTTTATTCAACACTGCGCTTACTAACCCTAACAAGGCTTCCGAATATCTAAACAGGAACATTACAGTTAATAAAATATTTAAACATTTAAGTCATTTTAAAGATTACTTATTAGCATTTTGAGGCTTCAACTGCTTGATAAAGGCAGCCCAAACAGCCAGGCAACGTAGGTAGCATTGCATGGAAGGCAACTGTATGGTGAGCTGAAATAAGAGGGACAAGAAGTCTAAGGCTGAAAACCCTGGTTCCGCTTCAAGTCGCCATAAGTGCTGCTCCACTAGCAGTGCCAATAATTCCGATAATTTATCAACAAAGCTGAAACGGTAATAAAATTACGTATTGCGATCGAGTTCAATTTAGAGGGTTGAACTAACTCATTTCCAAGTGTTTCAATTCGGCTAGAATTTGGACATACTATGTCCCTGAGGAGTTGCACAGTATGGTGGTATAACTGTGTGAACAGATTTTGCGTCCCTGGTGGTGTACATTTCCTATACAGTAGTTCATTTAGGGTGGACATTGCTAAAACACACATGTCGTCATCGTCCTGAAAAATAAATATAAAACCATTTACTCTTCCATTACTAATATTTAAAAACATTATAGTTATTTAATTATTGAAAAATTGTGCGTTCTAATGCTGAATAATATTCAGTCTATTACTATGCTACAGAATAAAATTATTGAAGTTATGAAAAATCTGAAACCAGAGTTGAATTCTTCCTAAAAAGTGGCTAAATAATGTTAAAATAGTTTTTTTCTAGACTTATTTTCAATGGTTTTCAAAATACCAATAGAAATATATCAAGGACTTCGTTACGTCAAGTTAATTAAAAAAAATTACTAAACCGCACCTGAGCATAGCTCGAAATATTAGTAAAATGGAAAATCGCTTTAATTAACGGTAAAGGAACTTGTGCCAATTGTGCCCAAGTAAATAAATGCTGTATTGTTGCCAAGCATTCCCGAGTTATGTCTTTGTTGTCTGGTCGAAACGAGGCTGCTATTAACTCCCTGGTTAGATCCGGGGCTGATCCTGGATGAGTTGGCGAAGGGGGTGGTGTTGCTGTTACTGAATGTCTTGGTTTAGTACCTGAATGATCACAGCCAATAAGTTGTAATTACTTAAAACACAATAATTAAAGAGCATACCTAACGTTTCTAAAATCGTGCACAATATTTGGAATATTTGTGGAATGTTCTGTTGTAACAGTTTGGTTAACTCTTCTTTGCGATAACTACTGAGATCAGGTCGAGGATTCATAAATTCCTCGCTGGTGGTGCGTAACATTATAAGTCCTAGTAATTGCCCTTCATTGGATTGTAGCAACTGAATTATGTTAGTAAAAAATTCAGGAAAAAAATGTGGCCAGTCGAATCTTGCAATGTCAACCACCAATTTGGCTAATTTATTCCTAAGAAAATGTGGGGCAGTGGCATCTTGCTCTACTAAATACCTATAAAGGGCACTTTTTAGTTGCACCCGATGCTCCCACTCCAAACTAACCCACTGGCGATTTATCACAGACTGCAAAGTTGATCTTGTTAAAAATGTACGTGTCGCAATATTACATTTTTACCTCAATGGTTGACAGTGCATACATGGACACATATTGACTAGAAGTATGTGTTAAAAAATACACGCAGAACTTCCAGCAATCCCGTTGGTTGCTGAAGGAGTTAAGTTGAGCTTCGATTTCATGTTTCCGAGCGTTGCTTGCAGAATGGGTGAAGAACTCTTCCATCAAATGTTCCAATGCCATAAGCGAATCATTTTCAGTCTGAGACTAGAATAAAATTGAGTATAAAATGAGAAAAAATCAACTGTTCTAAGTGGACGAAAAGGTTACAATTAATGTTTCTATAAAATACATTTGAACAGCTACAAAGTTGTAGAAAATACCCTACCATATTTATTATTCATTAAAAATATGGGATCATTTCACTGAGTTTCTTATTATAAAAAGCTGTATATTCGAAAAATTCTTGCTTTTATAAACATTTTGACATTAACACATTTGCTGTCAACTAGTAGAGAATTTAATGGTGCGGGAGGTAATGTTGGTAGCGCTGGTGTGTGGGCAATTGTCTTTTCCCTCTTAAATTTAAAATTCAATAAAGTCCTAGAGAAATAATAAACCGTAAGTTCACTGGAGTACCACACTATGGACAATCAATTTTCGTAGTAGATTATAATGGAATTTAATATTCTATATTTTAAATAAGCTGATAAGAATTATTTTATGCTTCAATTTCGTTTGTATACTACTCATCTCTCAGATTTTTTAAAAGAAGTCTGACTTTATAGAATTATTGTTCCAATATTAAGACAAACAGCGCATTCCGGAAATTGAAAGTTTGTGTAAACGATCAAACTGATAAAAATAATGAGTATGCCTCTAATATTGTTAACCATATTGCAGAAAAAAATATGAAAGCCTACAAAGATCACAACAAAGCACTTTCCATTTTAAAAGGTGGAATTTAAAGATTTTAACTCGAACTTGTTTTTTAAAATAAATAGGTTTGATTTCAACACATTCGTATGTTAGAAATATTAATCACAAACTAAAAATTTCAAGATTTTGATCACTATTTTTGTAGAGACTGAGAGATTTTCTCACGCGCTGTAATAATAGTAATTTATTATACAAGACCATAAAGTTAAATTTTATCCACGAGTGAATCGTTTAACGTCGAGACGAAGTCGAGACGTTAATGATTCAAGAGTGGATAGAAATAACTTCATCGTCGTGTATAATACAATATTTTTTTCTATAGCAAGAACTTTAACAATTTCAAAAGAAAATAATGACAGTCAATCACATTTCAAAATATCAGTAGCTAGATTGGGTTGCTACGATAATACGAAGCTGTCATATTTAATTTAAACAAAAGTAGAAAATTAAATTACTTTATCTATCCTTGATGTTAAAGTGCTACTTTATCTACCCTTGCTGTTAAAGTAAAACTTGACCTTTTGTTTTGAGTTGATAAAAGCACACTTTAACATGTGCTATAGAAAAAAAGCTTTTATCTACTCCAGTGGGATAAGTAACGCATTATGTCACTCATTGGACACTATTTCAGTTAAGTAATGAAGCTCATTACACCACTCAGTTATGTAATGGTTTCATTATGCAACTGAGTTGTGTAATGACTTCATTACGTACCTGAAATAGTGTCAAATGAATGACATAATGACATTTTCCTACTAAAATATTTTTGAAAATGACAGATCTGACATTTCCCTTAATGCACTTTTCTCAATTTTAGGCAGTCGTAGATAAAATTGTGTACAATACATGTGTGATAATGCATCATTAATATACTTGTGTGCTTACATAACTCGTGCTACGCACTCGTTTGTAACTTACACACACTTATATTAATGATGCTGTTATCCCACTTGTATAGTAAATAACTATTAAGTAGAATTTTCGTGCGGATTCGTTATAATCAAATTAATGTCTCCTCTTATGTTTTCTAGGTATCTAGCCTACTTATTTTATGGAAAACGATGGCATTACATTCCATTTTGTAAAGCTGCTCGCAACCATTAGAGGGTTTAAAACAAATTATTCAATCAATTTTCTTTTAGAGGCGTTATTGCACGATTTGGTTAATAGCTATTAACATATCTAGGAATGTTATGAGTATCATAACTGCCGCAGATGTTTTGAAATCCGAGCTCGTAGAGCGAGGATTTTAAAACATCTGAGGCTGTTATGATTCATAACATCCGTGATATGTTCAATAGTTTATCGGTTGCTATATGGTTATGGTTGCCATGTAGGGTAATATTCCATTACCCTACAGATAAGTTATGACCTAGTTACCAGCCCACTTTTGTATATGTAAACAAAGGCTTAATATCCTGAAACCGGTAAAAGTGTTAATACGTTTTAAGAGAAAAGTTATAAGTACGAGTACATTGGACCCTGTCGAGCCTGTTTTCAGGCTGAAGGTCATGCAATTCTAATTTCAAAACATTTTTTCAGAGTATAGTACTAGTATCATATAATAGCTACAATTCGCTGTCGTATAGTGAATAACGGTATCAGTAAAGTGCTGTTAGATAAGTAGGTAGATAAGATTTACGAGACTTTTGTTACCTAAGAAGTTTAGGGGTAAATATTTTTGATTCTGTTCAGAAATCGTTCCTGTCGCTTTATATTCGTTGCTTGAAATGCTAGGTGTGACTATGACTAAGTATAATTAATGATTACAGTTCCAAATATTTTCATTTGGCTATACGTGTGTCTACAGACTGATTCTCAACATAGGAATCACCCTTATTATGAGAGATAGAACTAGAAATAGAGGTCAAGTTGTACTAAATCGCATATACTCCAGTCAAATTTAGATTAAATAATTTCAATATTCTATCACTTGTCAGGCCATTTCATTTTTCTTTAATTTCTATAGCTACGTTACCATTTCGAACAGTTTCAGCACAAAGTTTACGATTTCTTCTGTATATAGGTTCCGTTTTAGTCAAATTTCACTGCATAACATTTCCGCTATTTACAGCTAAAATTCTAAAGTTGACCCCCACGTTGCTTTTTGTTCATTTAAAGGTTTTGCGTACCGCTCTATTCTCTAGTTGTTTCCCTTGCAGCTGCAGGCTGCTTCATTCTGTTTATTTCAATTTAAAACAAAGCCCTGCGAGTGCGACAGAGAGGCATTCGTTCCGTGGCATTCTTCTATGTTCTCGCGGCTTGTCCCGCGGTCGTCATTCCTGGCTTGTTGCGTTGTGATTGGTCACTTTTGGGGCGGTAGAGCGCGTCTGTCTGGAAAGCTTAGCTTCTGTTGCGAGTTGGTCAGTCTCGAGCCGGTGTTGATAGAGCGTCTCTGCGAGCGCTTTTGGCTCTTGGGGCCGCCGGCGCCGTCGCCTTCGGGGACTGTGTCTGGTAGTGAGAGTGGGCTGTTGCGTTTCGGGGGTGCAGTACTGGTGGTGTCCGCTTTGTTGGCTTAAGCCACTCATTAATTACGGAGGCCCGTTAGCCTGATTAATCCGTCTTTTTGGACGGGATTCTCCCGAGTGAGCTAATTACCGGCCACGCCTATGTTTGTAATTGCCAAGGGGACAGAGCACATTTCGTTCCCCGAATAATGCAGGGGATCTATTGGACGCCGTTGCTTCCACCTATATCGCGTCAACAGCAGTAAAAGCGATAACCGTCGCCCGCCTACAACAAGCAACGCCATGCTTTGAGGCCAATCCACTAATTAAGGTAGTGTACCCTTTGTTGTATCTAAATTTAACTAAATCTCACATATTTTCTGTTCGACGTTTCATTCAAACCTGGTACATTCACGTACAAATTTAACATTTGTGTAATAAACTTGTTTGACGCAAGGTGGCTTTACATTGTACTTAAAACTCACATATTTGCCGTCCGACGCTTCATTCAAATCTGGTACATCCACGTACAAATTTAACATTTGTGTAATAAACTTGTTTGATGCAAGCTGGCTTTGCATTGTACTTAAAACTCACATATTTGCCGTTCGACGCTTCATTCAAACCTGGTACATTCACGTACAAATTTAACATGTGTAATAGACTTGTTTGACGCAAGCTGGCTTCGCATTGTAAATAAAACTCACATATTTGCCGTCCGACGCTTCATTCAAACCTGGTACACTCACGTACAAATTTAACATTTGTGTAATAAACTTGTTTGATGCAAGCTGGCTTTGCATTGTACTTAAAACTCGCATATTTGCCGACCGACGCTTCATTCAAACCTGGTACATTCACGTACAAATTTAACATGTGTAATAGACTTGTTTGACGCAAGCCGGGTTTGCATTGTACTTAAAACTTACATATTTGCCGTTCGACGCTTTATTCAAATCTGGCACATCCACGTACAAATTTAACATTTGTGTAATAAACTTGTTTGATGCAAGCTGGCTTTGCATTGTACTTAAAACTCACATATTTGCCGTCCGACGCTTCATTCAAACCTGGTACATTCACGTACAAATTTAACATGTGTAATAGACTTGTTTGACGCAAGCTGGCTTCGCATTGTAATTAAAACTCACATATTTGCCGTCCGACGCTTCATTCAAACCTGGTACACTCACGTACAAATTTAACATTTGTGTAATAAACTTGTTTGATGCAAGCTGGCTTTGCATTGTACTTAAAACTCGCATATTTGCCGACCGACGCTTCATTCAAACCTGGTACATTCACGTACAAATTTAACATATGTAATAGACTTGTTTGACGCAAGCCGGCTTTGCATTGTACTTAAAACTCACATATTTGCCGTCCGACGCTTCATTCAAACCTGGTACATCCACGTACAAATTTAACATTTGTGTAATAAACTTGTTTGATGCAAGCTGGCTTTGCATTGTACTTAAAACTCACATATTTGCCGTCCGACGCTTCATTCAAACCTGGTACATTCACGTACAAATTTAACATGTGTAATAGACTTGTTTGACGCAGGCTGGCTTCGCATTGTAATTAAAACTCACATATTTGCCGTCCGACGCTTCATTCAAACCTGGTACACTCACGTACAAATTTAACATTTGTGTAATAAACTTGTTTGATGCAAGCTGGCTTTGCATTGTACTTAAAACTCGCATATTTGCCGACCGACGCTTCATTCAAACCTGGTACATTCACGTACAAATTTAACATATGTAATAGACTTGTTTGACGCAAGCCGGCTTTGCATTGTACTTAAAACTCACATATTTGCCGTCCGACGCTTCATTCAAACCTGGTACATCCACGTACAAATTTAACATTTGTGTAATAAACTTGTTTGATGCAAGCTGGCTTTGCATTGTACTTAAAACTCACATATTTGCCGTCCGACGCTTCATTCAAACCTGGTACATTCACGTACAAATTTAACATGTGTAATAGACTTGTTTGACGCAGGCTGGCTTCGCATTGTAATTAAAACTCACATATTTGCCGTCCGACGCTTCATTCAAACCTGGTACACTCTCGTAGAAATTTAACATTTGTGTAATAAACTTGTTTGTCGCAAGTTGGCTTTGCATTGTGATTGGAACTCACATATTTGTAGTCCGACTTTTCATTCGGGCCTGGTACATTCACTACAAATTTAGCATTTGCGTAATAAACTTGGTTTGTCTCGAGTTGACATTTAAATATAATTGAATTTAACTTATTGTCCGCCTTAGTTGTGCGTAATAGTTATTAGTTAAGGCGTCTCCCATTTGGGCTTCATTCCTTTTAGCATTTACCCCTTATATTTTGCTAGATTGTTGTACATGCCGACCACGTCGGCACAGCTGTAAAGTTTCGGCCATGTGATGTGGCCTAATATATCTGTTAACTATAAATGGCTTATGATTTTCCCTTGTTCTTGTGCATGTTTGTTTACAGGGTGACTTAGTCAGTGTGTCAAGATCGATGTAAAGTGAGGCCCGAACGTGGTGAATAAGCGCTTCAAGTAGGTTAACGTGATTATCGCTACGCTGCTGTCTCCAGAGTTAGTAATTGAGAATTCTACCCCGTTTGGCTTTCAAGCTTCGGTTAAGCGTGGGGTTTTCCTATTGCAACTTGTGCGCCCGTTTATTTTGTAACATCGTAGACCCGCTTGCCCTGTGGTGTCCCGTGTCTAGGACCACGCCCATCTTCCTGAGCGTATTCGAGCCGTGGCCTTTAACCTGTTTTGTAGCGATTTTCAGGGTAAGTGTGGACGTTTCTCGGACAGAATTAGTATTCGGCACTTGCTCATCCGTAAGTGTCGTTAAAGCAGTTTGTTACTGTAATACACTTAACGTAAGAAGCGTATCAAAACACTTTAATGAAGTATTTATTAGTTCTGTTACACAGTTTTAAAAAATAACATGTTTATTTTGATGTACTTGTTCTAATAGAAACTTATCAACATTGCGCATATGAAAATTTTTGCATTGACGATTATAGCATTTACTGCAATAATGGAAAAGTAAATCAGAACGACGGTGTTTTAGTATATATCCATAAAAATAATATAGTCACCGATTATAAAATAATTAAGGATGTAGAAACTAATATCTTAAAAAAAGTAGTAGAAAAAGGAGAACTTATGATTGGTTTAAGGGCGGTTTATCGTTGTCATGATATTAATTTCGAATTATTTTTAGAAAAACTACATAGTTTACTACCAGAATGTGAACAACATGTTAAAGTTTTTATTAGAGACATTAATTTAAACATTTTAAAACAAGATAGAATTACCGACAAATATTTAAACACAATGTCAGAATTTGGTTATATGTCCGTAATAAGTGCAGTGACAAGAGAATGACTAGTCGATCTTACTTAGATCATATTTTTGTAGTCTAAAAAGCCTATTGGTGATTACACTGGAATAGTATTGCAAACCCATGTCATAGATCACTATACAACACTATTTTCCGATTAAAACTAGAAACCAAATTGATGACTCATGTTGATAAACCTCGTGATAAGATTACCGTTTTGTATAAGTATTTTACATGATACGTGCTTAAACAAGAATTTTGGAAACGCGTAGCGCGGTTTGCGACTCGAATGCGCGTAGCGCACGAGATTCGCATGCGCTACAAGTTCCCATTACTTGTTCCCACACAAGACATGTATGCTATTTTTTGCACAACTGCTAAAAGTAAATCATATTTTAATATGAATTTATTTCGATATTCTTCGTAAAAGAATTAGTTTGACATTTATTATGGCGGTAAAGTAGGTATCTAGCTAAGTAGTCGTCAGTTCTAACAAAACTTTTAAATTGATTGATTTATATGCGTTCGTTGCAATAGATACAATCATTTTACGTTTACTACAAAATAAAAAGTTACTTTACCAGTGGCAAAATTCGTCGATGTAACTCGGTGCTATTTAATAACAGCTAGAAATGCAGGGTGTAGCAACATCGACACTACGAACATCGGCGATGCATAGCAAAAATTTCTGTCAGATGGCACTGTATTAATTGTCAGATTTTAATTTAATATTTTTTTGAGGTAATTTTAAATATTTTGAAGTAAAAATGGCAGTAAATTACATTTTCTTTATACCTATATCTTTAATATTATACTAATTATTTTATTATGGAATTATCAATTAGCCTGAGAAAAAACGGTGCGTAAATCGCGCACGTGTGTGTCAAAGTAGTAAAATGACCGTAAAGAAGGCGTTTTTCTACAGCCGTCAAAAAAACGTGACATTTATGCTACGCTATAGATACGCGAAGTTTAACTTTTTTTAGCACGTGAAAAATAGTATATTATGTTATTAGGAGCAAAAGTTATACTTCATGTGGCGATAAGTAGACAAGTACAGCCGAGCCACATAAAGATACTTTTGCTCCGAATAACATATAGTATTTTTTCTTCAAACGTTTTTATAACAAATTATTTACAATTTTGTGAACAAAATTCGAAGAAAATTACTTGATCTCGTCAGCGGCAGATAATATTATCTGCCGCTGACGAGCGGCAGATAAAGTCGTCAGCGGCAGATAATAACTTTATCTGCCGCTCGTCAGCGGCAATAAAGTGACAATTTAGCATCATCAATCTAGCAGTATAATGCCATATTTTAATGCCGTTTGAAGAAAATAGTATATTATGTTATTAGGAGCAAAAGTTATATTTTATGTGGCGAGGCTGGACGGGTTATCTGCCGAGCTTGCGAGGCAGACAAGTACAGCCGAGCCACATAAAGATACTTTTGCTCCGAATAACATATAGTATTTTTTCTTCAAACGTTTTTATAACTAATTATTTACAACTTTGTGAACAAAACTCGAAGAAAATTACTTGATCTCGTCAGCGGCAGATATATTATTATCTGCCGCTTGGCAATAAAGTGACAGTTTAGCATCATCAATCCAGCAGTATAATGCCATATTTTACTGCCGTTTGAAGAAAAATAATATTTATTCGCAAACGTCACAAAAGTGACAACTTATTTGTCTTTATTGACAAGGTAAAAGTGTCACTTTATCTGCCTAAGCACATAAAATAGCAACTTTTGCGTACTTTTTCTGCCTAAGCACACACAATCGTTGCTCTCTTTCTTTCTTTCTATGTTTGTTCGCGATCTCCTCCGAAGATACGGGACCGATTAAATTGTATGATGGCTTAAAATTTTGCTAATTTTTAGACTTAGATCGTAGGCCGGTTTGTATTTTCAAAAAGAGTAGGAAAAAGTTTTAATTTAAATAAACCTTTAAGCAGTGGATCGGAGCATCTGTCGCCGTGGGTTATGGTGTGACAGCTGCTGTGGCCGTGTGCTATTAGCTCGGGTGATTCAGTATGTTCATATAGCATTACAGTAGCGCATCATTTGAACAACAGAGGTTGGCGCAGGGGTACAGTGCTCGCCTGTCACGCAGATGCATCCTTTTTTTTAATCTACATTAATGAAATTTACCTGAATACGTTTGCGGATAAAATAGTATATGTTATTCGGAGTAAAAGTGACTTTATGTGGCTTAGCTGAATTATTTGCCTCACTAACGTTCGGCTAAGTAAACTTTAGCTTCGCCACATAAAGTATTACTTTTACTCCTAATAACATAATCTACTATTCTTCATGGCTAGCAGTGAAAAACCGGTTTTGGAACTCCATTTCCTTAGTTACAACACATTAGGTGACTACATATTATTTCTAGAATTTACATAAACATAATTAATAATTATTCGGCTGTAGTAAAAACGTTGTTTGTATTTCGTGGCAAAGTTTGTGTTTTTATGGCGCGTTTGAATTACTTTTCTGCCTCGACCTAACGGTCTAGGCGAAAATTGACATTCTCACGCGCCATAAAAAAACACCCAAAATTACTATTCCGTGATTCAATAGAGTGCGCGCAACCGTGGTTTGTACGCAAGGAGTGCAAAAAAGAAATTTCAGAGGCTGTCAGGGATGAACAAAATGTAGATAATGCTCTCAAGTTGTTTGTTGACACGTTTCAGGAAGCTCAAGAATGATGCACTGCTATTAAAAAACCATCAACTCCAAAAATCGGAAAAGGAAAGAGCGGAGCATTGCAGGTTTGGTAAATTCAATCAAATATAGAGACACTCGTAAAGTGAAAATGGGAATGGATCCGAGGAATGTTGAGTTGTATAAATATTATAAACACTACCGGAATGCTCTTACATCATCTCTTAGAACAGCAAAGTCAAATTACTATAAATAAAAAATTATGAATGCGATCAATGAGATTAAAAACTTGTGGAAGGTTGTTCGTGAATCCACAAATAATTGCAACAAAGTGAAGAAATTAAAATCGTAAATTCTTAAGATGGCAAACTCTTAAGTTTGCCCTTTGAAGTAGCAAACGCTTTTAACAATTATTTTAGTAGGTAGTGTCGGGAAAAATTTAGCTAAAAATCTCATTAATAAAAATAAATTTCACAAGACACCCTTCCTAATATGAAAGAAAGAACTCAACTGGTAGAATGTTCTTAACTCCCGTTACAAAAGAGGAAGTACTAGAGGTTATAAACTCACTTAAGAACAAAAGATCATGTAGTAGTGATAAAATTAGTGTTGAAAGCCTTCGCCTTGTTAAGCACTATATAGCTGCACCTTTACAAATTATTATTAACAAATCTTTCTTTTCTGGAAAATTCCGGCAGCACTGAAATATAGAAATCTTTGAATAAAAATACCCTACCTAATTATCTACCGATATAATAATTATCTAATAATATATCAAAGATATTTGAAAAAAATATAAATAAAAGGTTAAACAGCTATCTAGAGGACCAATAATCTGCTCGAGCCGTATCAGTTTGGCTTTAGCAAACTAAGTCAATTGATAAAGCCATTAAGTTATTACTACAAAAATTTATCAAAATCTGGATTTATCACTATGCTCGGCTGCTGTTTTTCTTGACTTGGCGAAGGCTTTTGACATAGTAAGTTACACAATATTATTATACAAATTAGAAAGGATAGGGAACTGTTATGAATTGCTTACGAGCTACTCAAAAACAATAATAACATTTGGTATCCCACAAGACAGCGTGTTGGGTCCAACTCTTTTTCTAATTTACTTAATGACCTACTGAGTAAAAATCACACTGTATGATAATATCGTAATTATACAACGGTTAGATAGCAATCTCATAACGAATAATTTAGTTAAAACAAAGTGTGTGCGTTTTCATGTTATAGTAAACATTTACCTAAATATAAACACATAAAACTTAATAGTCGCATGCATTCAATCGAGCTAGTAAATACTCGTAGTATAAAATACCTAGGAATTCAGCTTGACTGTCATTTAAGATGGGAACATCATCACACATTATATATTACGGCAAAAATTAGGAAACTGATCTATCCCTATAAAGTAATACAGCAATTTTTGGACAGCAAATATTTAAAAATAATATACAATTCTTTGGTACATTCGATTTTACAATATGGCATTATTGGCTGGAGGACTCCATAATAGTAATTTACGTAACAAGTATAGAAAGTGGAGCTTTTCAGTACGAGTGAGATGTTTCCGGAAGAGGCCGTTAGGCCGAGTCGGAATTCGAGACGAGTATGGAAAAGCCACTTTCATACGAGTTTTCGTACAATATTTTTCGTACACTAGCATACAAAACGGAATACTAAATTTATCCTCGTATATAGCAAATAAGTAGAGTAATATTAATGTAATGTAATATTATATGTGTTGTAACTAAGGAAACGTACGGCAAAGTGCTACTTTTGCCGTACGAATACCGCAAAATACTACTTTGCCGTACGAATACCGCAAAGTGCAAACTTTCTGATTAATAAATTGTACGGCAAAGTAGCTCTTTCAATGCTAGTGTACGAAAAATTAAATTTACTGACGCTGCAATTCACTCATATAGTTGTACTCAATTTTCACACTAAAGAGAAATGCCCAGTTCGACATCAGTACTCTACCAGAGGTGTACAACAACAACAAGGAGTCACAATAACTGCTGCAAATAAATCAATTGGTGGTAGATGTGCTTCATTTTTAGCTCCACGTTGTTATAATTTGCGTCCCATTGAGATTAAAATATAAATAAATTTCACTCATTTCAGTTTCGTATTACACAATATCTAATTTCTAATGATTTGACATAATTTTATCATTTATTGGAAGTTTGTTAAATTGGCCTGAATTACTTTTTGTCAGTTATTTGATAAATATCAGTAGTTAAATAATGTTAGTGGCAATTACGCAAGCCTCGCTTAGACTGAGGCGTGTACGTCTATATGTTTAATTACTTATGTACTTCAATTCGTAAACAATAACAAACAACAAACATAAATAAACTTTGGGTGTTTCAGCTCCTGTATCAAGAAAGTGAATACTTAATTTTTAAATTTCTTTTATTTCGAAGAGGGGGAGGCACAGAATGAAATTGTGACGTTTTTTTCTTTACTATTATTGCATATTTCGATGTTCTTGATTTTGGTATAACATTTCAATGAAAAATTATAATTGTTACTTCCTTTACGATTCACCCCAAAAATTCGAAATTGAGTTTTCAACAGATATTCACGTTTTAGAGTCCCCTGAACCCAAAAAAACATATTTTTTTCATTGGTCTGTGTGTGTGTCTGTGAACAGAATATCTCAAAAACGAGTTTTGTGTACTATGTAGATGCGACAGCAAGCTTTTGAAGAAAGTCGCATAACCGGAAGTAGTGTTTTCTCTTGTGATTTCGATTTTTCGATTTTTCAAAAACGGCTCTAACGATTTTTGTCAAACTTTACATTTTTGTTACATTTTAATGTGTATTGATGTGAGATAGTGATTTTCCCGTTGAATACTTCTGAAATGGGTTTCTTTTGTTTTTTTTAATATTTTTTTATTAAACTCCTGTTTTAAATAGAACACCCGGTATATTATTACATTTTTGAATTCAGCTTAAAATTCTAGAGAAAATTTGTCTCTGAACTAACACTCTATTTTGTACCGTTTTTGTAAATTTTTGACAAATGCTTAAAAATTTAAAATAAAATTTTCGGCTAATTATAAGATCACTGTAAAAAGAAGTTGTGTGCGTGTATCACACTAGATTTTATATTTACATTTTTAAAGTCTCTACCAATTTTATCTATTACTATTTCGCATTAAGTTTTAGTATAAAAATCTCAAACTAACATCCCAACTTTGCCAATGACCGTCTACCACTCTACGATCGTCTGCCAACAAGTAAGCGCGGCAATGACCTTTTCCACACGAAATTATATCATGCTAGAAAAATACAATCGACATTCTGTTAGTACCAGGCTATTTAATATTTACCTGCAAATTTACAATTTCACAAAGAGCCATAATCAAAACAAAATTGCACATTTTCCTTCTTTAAAAAATTGAGAAAATAAGGCAAAACAATCCCCCCTCCATAACCGCATCTCGAATTTTTTAAAAATTACAATCGACCAGTAGAAAGTCTGCAAACAGCGAATTTTACACAAATATTGGTTTTACCGTTATTATGAAAAGTATAGCGGTTTCCCAATTTTGGAACCCTTAAATCCACCTGGGCCTTAAATTCTTAAACCCCACAGATTCATCCACATACTGCCAAAAACAAAATTCGACATTTTTTCTTTCCCCTTGTATGCGAACATCCAATTTGCTACAAACGCACTTCACCTTTGTACCCCTGTAGCTTCGCCCCCGTGCATCGCAGACCCCAAAGAACAGTCAGTACGATGAGCGTTGGTTTATCCTCTTCCAACTAGCCCTAAATCACATTTGGATCTTTCAAAAAGTAGCGATGTAACAGCACAAACGCTTTTGTGTCGAAATAATCGTTTTAACTCCCGTATTTTCGCCCCCTCAAATCTTACATTTTTACAACTTTTCCAGAAAGTTCTCCCTTGACGAGATCTTCAAAATGACACGTACAGCTTGCAAAACTTGCGAAAACTGACCACTTTCCAAGCGTCACACAAATCGCTACTGGAGTCCCGTATTACAGTCACACTTCTAATTCGTTAAACATTTTCAATGTTAAATGTTTAGCACATTTTCCATATTTCACGTAAGAATAGTAGGCGGGTTAAACTGATTACATACAATCACATAAGTTATTCTGCAATTATAGCGAATAGTGTGTGTTGATCACGATCGAAAATATTATTAACTAGTGTAATTCGCTAAATTAATATATCATTAATATAAATTTTAAAAAAAGTATGCTTCAGCCGGGAATCGAACCCGGGCCGCCCGCGTGGTAGGCGGCATTCTACCACTGGACCAATTATGCTTGGTTGAATGAGCAGGTGCTGTAATAGCATATGAACATAGTGAATAACCTGAGGCAACAGCTGTCCCAGCACAGCCCACGCCCACGTACACGATTTAATTAAATTAAAACTTTTTCGCACTTTTTTGAAAATGAAAACCGGCCTACGATCTAAGTCTAAAAATTTGCAAAATTTTAAGCCATCATACAACTTAATCGGGCCAGTATCTTCGGAGGAGATAGCGAACAAACATATACGCAAACATACAAGCAAACATATACGGAAACATACAAAGAGAGCAACGATTTTATGTTATAAGATTCTATGTTGTTTTCGAGAAAGCTTTTTAGCTTGTGTAATCCGGTGCATATATTCTATTGTAATAATTAATTTGTCCGCAATTTACATTTCTTAGTTCGTTATGCGTTCACGAACTAAGTGCTATTTATGTCTGTCGTTATTTATGTCTTTCCGTTCTTATCGTCGTTATCATTAATAGGCGCGTTGTTGATGTATCATACTTGTCGTTGTTGTTTATTTTCTTTGAGTACTTTTTATCTTCTTATAGTCTTTTTTTGTTGCAGCTCGTCTACTCCGTTTTGTTTAACGAAGCGTGACATGATAAGTTGTTGAACTTGGTGCCCTTATCTGTATTCTTTATACCCATGGCCCCTCTTTGGCATTCTGTTTAAGCTAATTCTTTGAAAGACTAAAAGTTACGCCGTTGATTTCTGGCTATTTAGTCTCTGTTGTACTTTCCCAATAACTGATCGAACAAAGCTGCTAAAAGTAAAGTAACAATAAATTCCAAATGTTTGTTGCTACGGGGACGATGTTGATTTTGTGATATAGTCAAATGTTTTACATCTTTTGTAGAAATTTTAATTGTGCATTAAGTAAATGCTTTTTACAAACTTTTACACTGGTCACACTGGGTAGTGTTAAAATTGCAGATATGAGATAACAACTATGCTAAAATTTACATCAAAGTTTGTCACAGACTGAAGACCTACGACAAGCTGGAAGCAAATAGTTGGAAGCAAATTTTGCAAGTTTGATTGGTGGAGTTTACATACCTAACGCAACAGAAACTTCCACTGTACAATAAATATGTAAAGCTTTGCATAACCCTAAAAATTATAAACATAAACAATTGTGAATAAACTCAAGTTTTAAAAACCAAATTTTTATTTCAAACTAGTTGACCCGCCAAACGTTGTTTTGATTGTGACTTGATGGGGAAAACCTTTCAAACCATTAAGCACAGAATCATAAAAGTATGACTGCAAATAGAAAGTCGTACAGTGTATAAAAAACACACTTTCGATATTTTCCAATTTTCCGCTTTCCCTTTAAATTTTCCGAATTTTCTTTTTTGCTAACCACTCGGGAGTTAGACGAACAAAACAAAAAAAATCATCCAAATCGGTCAAGTCGTTCTCGAGTTTTTGCGTTACTAACACACGGCGATTGATTTTTATATATGTTACCGGAAATGTATGTAATCCGTCATTATGTAGAATTCCTAGGAAATGTATATAATGCCTAAAATCGTCAGGAAATTGTGTGAAATAAATTTTATTATACACATTTCCTAGAAATTGTGTACATTTCCTAAACCAGAATCGGAAATGTGTTAAATTCGGGATGTTATGTCAGTAGGTTAGGTTAAGTTATGTTAGGTTTAGGTTACTAGCACTGAAAAATCGTCTCACTGCTAAGGAAACTTCAGTTCATCTGTATTTTATTTTTCATTCATTCACAAATTCTACAGTATAATGTTGATTTTCATACATTTCCTAGTACCATTTAGGAATTCCATACAATGCCTAGGAAATACATACATTTCCTAGGAAATGTATGTATTAAAAAACCTTTGACTAATTATTTTACACATTTCCTAAATTGGCTCGGCATTATATACATTTCCTAGGAATTGTATACAATTCCTAGGTTTCATACATTTCCTGTATATATACTTGCTATGTTATGCTAGCTGATAAATTTATTTAAATTATCGTATTACTATTTTGCCCTTTATTTTTAACTTTCAATTCAAATCCGTATTTTACAATATTTTTAATGAAACTCTCTCAGGTGGTTCGCAATATCTAGTAACCCCAATGATTGATTTGTCAAATTCTCTTTGTTTAATTGCAAGTTGATTGACTTTCAAAAAAATTGACAACTAACGTCAAATTAATCAAAATTCAGAACGAATATCAAGGTTTTTACAATAAGATCTAATATGTAATTCTTTCACCAATCTATTTTGTAAGTATGAAATTCAATTATATTTTTTATACCTTCTTACTGGTTATAGCTTTTTAAATGTTTCATTTAACCTTTTAAAACACAAACCCTGATTTAACACTTTGCTTGTTAATACTTGCCAAAATCCTTCTAAGCTGGATCCTCACTCCGACTGCACTCAAACACCTGGCTGAGTCCTTATCCAAACTGCATCACCTCCGATGAATGTAAACTCCCAGCCTCACCTTATTGCATCCACTTCAAAACTTCCACATCCTATACTGGATTCCTGTCGTTGTCCCCTGCTGCTGTTAACTTCAAGTCTCCTAGCTCCTGTACTGGATTACTGCGGCTCCGATCCCTCTCTGGTAAGTGTCAGCATAAATCTTGTTCCAAATATGAATTTGTCTCTTTTTTTAGATGGTCCTACGTCTTCAATGATACCCACAGGTTTCCCAAAAACAATTCGCTGCACGTATAACCTCTTGTTTGTGTCTTGTATTCCATTTCCAATGTAGTATCAATAAATCCAATTCTCTTCATATAATGTAATCTTCTGTATTGATTATTTATAATTCACTGCATTGGTTCAATCTCTTCACCGATTGTATTCCTTTATAAGTTCCAATTTATAATATTATACCTCCACCAAGTATATTTGTTTACAGCCTTTTTAAATGGTATTTGATCAAATAATTACATAAAGTAAGGCAAACTTCTGGTTTTTTATTTTTCAAATTCGTTATATCCAAATTACATGTCTGTTTTTTTATGAGTTGTTTCAGTAACTAATTAAACAAATTACAAATTATTACTATTAGACACGATTCGTGTTGCCTCCTATCTACACTTTTTATATAATCAAAACAGATATTTTATTTTAATTATCATAACAGATACATTTTAGTAGTAACCTTGGTATTTATTTCCTATTCAGAATTTTCTATTACAGATTAAGTTTGAGTAATCAATCATTATGCTATTATTTGACTAACCAATAATAAGAAAGTTAATTTCATTATACTTTAACATGTATTTATATCCATTAATTGCTTATATCTGACTTCCAAATTTATTTGACTAAACTGTTTCTTTAGTATTCATATTTAAATTATCAAAGAATATAGTGTATCATAACAATATATAGATATATATATATATATTCAGTCAGCTGTACATCAAGTTGACAGTCCGTCGTGTTGCCGCATAACTAGAAGCCAAACCAGGACTATAAGGGACTTGAAAATGACGAATGTGATTTCGTCGAAACGTCGTCCAACCCAAACGCCATTCAAGATGTTCTTCAACCAGTTGAAGAAATCTTCAAATTTATTAAGCGGTATGACACCCTGAAATGTTTACCTTTAATATATATATATATATATATATATATACATTCCTGTAATATATATATATATATATATATAGATGAGGTTTGTTTATTGAAAAGGCTGTTATACAATCTCATTTAAAAAATAGTAATTTATTTTCTAAGAACTCATACCCCAGACATCTAATTTTGTCAATTAAAATAACCACGCAACATATGAAGAGTTCAGGAGGTCATTAGGACATTTTAATGACAATAGACTGATATCAAAAACTTACTTCACAGATTTATAGAATTTTACAGGATAAAGAAATATAATCTTCATAGGTAAATTTATTATGAGTGAATTGGAACCAGTGTTGAATTCAGACTGATTACTCCGGGGGGAAAATGAAACGTCTGGGGGGTATTTTTACCTATTCCACCGCAATCCGCCCATTATTTTATAGATTTAAAGAAACATGAATATGAAGTGGTAATGTTTCCGGGGGGGGAATTTTGTTATGCCCGGGGGGGAATTTCACCCCCGGTCACCCCCCTGGATTCAACACTGATTGGAACGATTCAGTCATCGCATAAATCAAATGGAGCTTAACGTAGTGACCTGCTTTAATCATTACACAGCAATATATTGCAAACAGTTTCATAAACATCTTGCATCAGCGTAAGTGTTAATTATAATTTATTCAGCGTCCTCTTTTGTTTACGTAAAGTGCGAACTCAGAATAACTGTGTAATATTTCGTATAAAGAAGGTATTATTCTGCAAAACCTAGATTTGTATTAAAGGCAAATTTATTTAGTTTGTCAAAAGGCCACAGTTTTGAAATATGCGGAATATAGTATAGAATATGCTTTGCATGTTGGGTAGTTTTAAATGGAACAACTAATTATAATGGAAACAAAGAAAAATCAAGTAAATTAAATTAAAATTTATAGCTTTATTTTGCAGTAATAAAATTTGAATAGCAATTTACATTAAAATTGTTTTTGTATTCCCTAAACAACTATTCGAGGTAAAATATTACAGACGCTGGGGATTCGTTTGTCCATTTTCTAAATTATCAAATATTCATACTGTAAACAGCACTTTTCGAGCCATTACAGAGGTATAATTTAATTAGACGGAATACTGTATGAAAACATTACCATTATTAGTAATTTGTAGAACTGTGGCCGCATGCTATCCACGAACTATGGCTGTTTTACGATCTGTTGGGCCCTCGTTGATAAGGATGACGTATCGTCCTGGCGTAATCTTTCGACGGTTTTCATGATAATGTTGCAGGTTCTCGCTACATGTATGAAAAAGTGTGATAAACCAGGAATTAATTAGCGTGCCGGCGCTAAAACGCATTCATTGTGCTTAAGACTTTAAAGTGTTGCCACTTTATGAACAACTCGCATAAATTACCGCTGCTCACGCGCGGATTAAAAAATCAAGTAGGCCCGGTTAGGACTGAAATTAGCATTTTTAAAGCTTTCCGGAGCTAGCAAGTTCATCGATAAAACTTGAATTTCAGTCCAATTCGATAAGGCTTTGCCAACAAACTTTTCTTTCGGCGGTGCTTATTAATGCTCGACGAATTCACCTGAGAAGTATTGAACTGGGAACGTTTTGTGTTATAACAGTATAAAAGGATCACAGTGGGAATGTTTTTTGTTCAAACCCTGCGGAAGACAAGGCATGCATGAATGGAGACAAGCAGGCTATGCGAGAACCGCTTTTGAATAATGTATAATGTCAGTAATGTCGATATCCTCCAGTTCTAACAGCAGGGAAGAATATGCAAATATTCACTGATAAGGAAAGTAGCCGTCCCTCGCCATAGCGAGGAAACAGCTAGCAAACAGCGATTGCTTAATGTGAAGGGCTTTTGTATGGATAAAGTAAAGCAAGTGTTTTTTAAACACACAACTTTAGTTTATAGATACGTACTTAAAATGTGTACAAGCATGCGTACGTATTATTACGAACGTGAATATTTGACTCATGACTTTGATTTAATTTTCTAATCTTAACTTACAGTGGTGTTAAAAAGCATTGTGCACTTCCCAAAGTTGCAAAATGCCGATATACTGCGATGGTTTTGTACTTCGGCAACTAACATTAATTTGATATTTGTATTAAGAGGGGAGGACAGCCCCCTTATCGATATTTGCATTCAGGTCTTGACTAATAATAAATAAGGAATGGGTACTTATACCCTAATTTAGTGAGTATACATTTTGAATGTAGATAAATAACCTAAGAACGAACATGACCATAAAGCAGCTCTGGGATTTGGAGTTATTATGTGGAAAAATGACATAATTATGTAAATTTACAAACTGTCAAAAAGTGCTGTTTAAAATCAAAAGTGACTGATAGACTCGTTTAGGACTGCATATTGAAATTCTAATGTTAGCTCTAAATAAAATGTAGGTTTGTGGTCTTGTTTGGTTTCGAAACCTCAATGTTGTGCAGCTGCTAGAAAAATCGTGTTAAGTAGGCTGGTTGATATGAAAAAAATGTTATTTTATAATAAAAAGCGGCTATTTTCCAAAATGAGGGGAAATGTATAAAAAGAGCATAAATTGTAAAATTTTTGTCATTTAACTATATAAATTAATTAAAATGTTGTAGGCATTTACCTGTTCGACAGAACCAGCATGCTCGTGGTGCAAATAACTGGCAGAATTACAATAAAGCTGCAGAGTTTGACCATGAGTTGTTGCGAGACTTCAACGTAGCCGAGATCTTCATAAAAGGTTTGAACAATATTGTGTATTGGAGGCCAGATTAAAAATCAGCTGAAAAGCAAGTTCAATGAGAAGGAAATCAAGTCATATTATTTATAATAATTAAAAGAAGAGGAAATCTGACAATTTATACTCAAAAGTGATATTAAATTTAGAGGTTAAGTAAACTGTTAACTCACAGTCTGTATTAGTAATCTAGTTTACCGAGAAATTTGAGTTTGAACAGGAAGAATTCTTACATTTTTTAATCATGCATGCCCCTACCTGAATGAGAGTTTGTTAGCATTCAAATAATTCATCCGCTAATAGTCTTAAACAAAACACCCTTTATGACTACTTGGATACAATTGCCGGCCGGCCAGGTTAGAAAGACGGCGTGCAGCTCTTTGAGTACTAACGAATGATTAAAAGCCAAAAGGGCGTCAACGAATCTTTACTAATTAACGGCCATTGTATTCAGGCATTCAAGTGAGAATTCGTAAACACAAGTAGCTGTAAAAAAATAACGATACCACAATACCACAGTACCCATAATGGTTCCTAATTCGGTAGAATTCAGTACAAATATCAAATAATTAATCATTAGTACGAATTACAAATAATTATTGGCCAATTTAAGGTTAATCATTTGCACAAAGTTCAAATAATTATTAGTAAAAATGGCAAATATCTACTTGTTAGTACAAACTTTAAATACTAATTGATACGAACTTCAAATAACTATTGGCCAATTTAGGATTAATTAGTAGTACACATTTTAAATAATTATTGCCCAATTTAAGTTGTACCTCAATAACATTCGGTTTGCGAGGACAAAGGCTTACGAAACGGTCCTAACAAAGACACAAACATGATCCACAACAGTTTAAACTTAAATGCGGTTATAATTAACTTAGACGCCGTAATTGGGAAATAAATTATTCAGCTATGCAGTTCGTGAAGCGAACTGTACAATAGCGGCCGGCTTATAATTGGTAGCAATCGGGTGAGCCTCTAAGAATGGTTCACCGATCACATTTTGTATAATTTCAGTTAAAAGAAAAGTAGAAAAAACCTGATCTTAGCGTTTTTTGAGCCCTTTCTGCAGACTATATGATGACCTAGATAAGCGAAAGCCCACACATTCGAAGGTTGGAATGCAGGCGCTAACAGCTCGAGCAGACAAATGGCGACGCCCTCTGTCGCGAGTATGGCGTTTCACATCTATGAGTTTCAGGAGCCCCGGACTGGTTTCCCAGATGAAATTGATCCATTGTAGCTGAATGACACGTGAAGTGCACATAAAAACCGCCAACTAGGCGCGTAAAACAAATTCTCCACAGAATTCCACCGCAACTTCTGCGGGGGACACGAACCAAAACAACCATATTCTGTAAGGCCGTAAATCCGCAGGTCAATTTTGAAGACGCTACAACCAAGTCACCATCACCGCGTTCAACAGGAAAAAAAACGCGTTCAAACAAAAGCCAACATTCGAGTCAGTTGTCAGCGCTGATAAGAGTCAAGGGTGGCCTTGAGTGCGCAAAAATACAAAAATCCGCACATAAAAAATATAGCACACCGAGCTTCGAAAATAGTAGAAGAGTCATCCAAACGTTCTCATTTTTAAAAATAATCAATGAGCTAGAATAAAAATAATTAACAAACACATAATTGATAACACCGGGCAATTCAA
>CALNHX010010481.1:0-39853 GCA_940337035.1 Agriotes lineatus
TACATCAATTAAATATTATATTCAACTGACGTAAATATTAAATTAAAAAAATAATTATAATTCCTGAAACTTGACATAACAGAAAGGTTATTTATTTTGTACAATCTTTAGTTTGCTGGTGTTGGCTGAAGCTTTTGTACTTTTTTGGGTTACAAGAGAACCGTCTCTAAATAATTTTACTCTGATTAATGTATCTATGATAAAATTTCTGTGTGCAATGCAATCTTCAGTTTTGAACCATAATGGAATTTTTTTGTGAATTCCTGAGACAATTTTCTTTTTCAGCAAACTAGCAACTTTTCGATTACTTCTGAACTGTGGAAAGTACTGTGTCCATATTTTAAATGCCAACGAACAGACATCTTTCAGTAGAACCCTTGGACTTTTCAAACCAGTAGTTACTTTACCTTCAGTACCGTAAGTTCGATTTAAAATTAGTAATTGGTCTTTGTCCGTTAAAGTTGTGTCACTTTCTAAATCCTGTCGACACTGTGCACAATTAAAGTGTTCCAAATTGCGTTTTAGTAAATACCCACTAAAATATACTTCGGCACAGTCCTTTAAAGTAACACTCTTGCTGCTTTCTGATCCTATTTCTTCGTCGTTAATGTCCGAATTATCAGAGGTAACTTCAACCTCTTCTGGATCAGATTCCACGCAAAGTTTATTTTCTTCTAAAATATTTGTAAGATCATCATCATCAGCTTCGCAGTTAGAGGTAGTTGGTGGTTTCGTAATGTTCATCAGAGTATTAATTTTAAACGTATACCTGAAGGTCTCCACAGTAGGATTTTTGTTGTATCCTCCTCTTTGTCGGAACACCGAAAATAAATTTTCCAACACATCTTGATTAAGTCTTGCTGTTAATAAATATTTGAAATTATATTGTTCCAAACTGTCTTTCAAAAGCATCTTTACAGCGTTGATACTGAGTACTACACCATCGAAACAAGGCGGTCTGGAAACAGCACCTTTTTTGTTGTCAATTTTTACTATTTTCTTCATCAGGTCTAATGCTTCATCTAAAATTTCAATCCCCTTATTGTTTTCTTCAGACAAAGCACAGTTATAAGGATTCCTTGAATAACGTTGACGACTATTTAGTACATCAAATAAGTCGTTCATAAAACGGATAAAATTGGCAGTGTCTGTACAACTAGTTCTTTTAATTTGTCCTAAGTCGGCACAAGTTTTCACGGCTGCAAATACACTGTTACTAAATATTTGCGCAGCTAATTTCACAGACATTTTTTGGAATGCATTTGGCCAGATATGTGCATTTGTAATCTTCCTCATACCTTTTCCGGAAGAACTTGCCCTGTCAATTATGTACGCGTCAACAATATTTTGATAATTGATAACCTTATCACCAATACGAAATTTTCCGGTTAGAAGATTGTTTCGGATACTTTTCGTTAAGTGAGGAACATCGAAAATGGCATAGTACTTTTTGCCTTTAATGAAAAAGTACGGTTTTTCAGGTGTCACATCAAGATCTCTATAGAGTTTTTGATTTGTTGTTGACTGGTCACATACTACTGCATGAGGGTAAAGACCAGAATCAGTTAAATAATTGATAGTTTTTTCAACAATTTTTTTGAGAACATCAGCTTTCACACCTGTAGCAGATACAAAATATGCGATTGGTATCTTCCATTGACTCTGCAACCCTCTAACGAGGATTACTAATGCTTGTTTGGCAGGCACTGCTCTTCGCCCATACTCTCCTAAATCTTCGTAACCTTCGATAAAATCTTCGTGTTTGTTGTATTCTAAATGTTGTTTTAATGACATTTCATCAAAACATATGACACAATGTTTTTCTTTTTCTTCCATGCTGTCGACTTTCAACTTGATATGTCGAAAAAGTTTATGGTCAAATCCGGGAAAAAAATTGTATCCTCTGATCCAAAGTCGCACTGCTGAAATTGATGGTAGAATCACACCCATTTTACGCAGAAATTTGTAGTATCCTGCACTTTTATAATATAACCGAATTGCTAACTTCTTTTCCGCAACGCTCCAAGCTGTTTTTTTTCGGTGTATTACTTGCATTCTAGTTAACACTTTTGCGGAAGATGACAAATGTTCCGGTAATGTGAAAAAGTTGTGTTTGTTCTGTTTGAATTGATATCCTTTTTTTTGAAGTTGTTTAATATATACAGATTTACTTTTCATCTGCTTTTTGATTTCTGAGAGTTTCAATTTTAATTTCTTTTTTCTAGGTGTGTCATCTTCTTCTTGCGGGCATTTTCGTTTCCTTTCTTGTATTTCACTTGAAGAAGGTGCTTCTGGAAGGTCAATTATTTGCGATAAAAAACTTGAACCACTTTTCGTTGTTGGTGAAACTTGTGTCAATTTAACACTGCTTGTTGGTGATTCTCCAAACTGAAGTTTTCTTCTCGCCAGGGTTTTACTTTTGTCTGGAGAAAAAGAAGCAGAACTTTGTGTAATACTAATTTTCCCACTTGGCGAACTTATTTCACTTGAAACTTGCCGGGAGTAAGTTGAAGACGGTTTGATTGAGGTTCCTTGATCAGAATACTTCATAGGTAGTGCATTTTTCTTCAAATTTTTATTAAGGAACTGATCAAAAGAAAAGTGGTCTTGACAGATGAATTTCTTTTTTAACTCTGCATCAGATAAAGTCGCCAATTGCGCAACTCCTGAAACAATTTGAACAATAATCAGTAGTAATATAAAATTATAGATTAATTTTCAGAATTACAGCGATTAATTCATTCGCAATTTTTCGACCAATCAAAATGCATAATTTTTCAATTTTAGACCAATCACAGAGCATTTTCTTGAATAACAAGCTACTAGCATTTATTTGACTGCGTCAAAATCTAAATGATTTTGAACTTACCACACCAAAAACTGAATGTTCAAATCTGCTTTATTCATGAATTAATCTGTTGTATGTCATTCGACCTCAGGATCTAATCATAATAAATTTTCAGGGTTTTGTACTCAAATGCGCTGCTGTCCAAAAAAACCACTCGCGCGACTGGACGCTGTTCCTAAAAATCCTCCAGCACGCTGTCGGATTTTTAAAACGGAACTGCGTCCAGCTGCCCTCGTGATTTTTGCTAAGCAACGCGTTTTTGTATCAACCTTTCAAATCCAAAACCAAATCCAACTGGTAATAACTTGAGCATCAAGCCCATTAGAAAAATTCACTCATGCTAAAGCATTCGTGAATTTTTCGTGATCTTGATTCTCATGTTATTACCGTGATAATCAACCAAAACCTACAATCAATACACAAGATAGTTGGAGGCCCTTATTTTGAAGAAATTACAATTGATAAATTTATGACGTCACTTTTTTTTAATGAAAGACTTGATAATTTACTTACCGGTATTAATAATCCATTGTTCTAGTAATTTTTTATTGCGTACTGGAAAACTAAATCTTCTCAACCCAGGATGCAGCTTGGGAGATTTTCCGCACAAATAATACACACACTTGTTCCCAGCCATTTGACACTTCAAAAATCGGTACGAATGTTTGGAATAGTATTGTAGCAAGCCTTAGAGCGAGTTGTACCAAGACGGTTTAAAACAATTGTTTCAACAATTAGGTATATCTATAGCAGTTAATCTCGATTCAAAGTTAAACCGTGGTGGTACAACTCGCCCTGTACAATCGTGGATTAACTGTAATCCAAGGTTAATTACTATGGATGCAATTGTTGGGATGTTGGGACAATAATTATTGTACCCATAATAATAATAATAATAATAATAATAATAGTTTATTGTCTTAATGACCAAATACATGTTTGGCGTAGACGCGTCGTAGTAATTAACCTTGGATTACAGTTAATCCACGATTGTACAACTCGCCCTTAGGGCCGATTTCATAATCAAATTTAAAGGTCCATTAAAATTTAAAATAGAAATAATACACTCCGCCAAAAAATTAACGCACACCTGAAATGTCTTGCTTTTGTTGGAATATCTTTTTGTGACACTTTTTGTAATTTTTTATAGCTTTAGATTGTTCTTGAATAGCAATTTGCAAAAAACAGCAAAAACACTAAAATCAGCTAACAAATTTAAAAAAACAAAATTTTAATGAAAATAACACTTAAAAAGAAAACCAGTTCAACAAATTTTGTTTGATATATTGAATTCAATACTTTTATAATAAATTATTGTATATTCTTAACTAGAGAGTCTACAGGGATTGATAATATAAATAAAACTACAAGCATAAAGTGCAAATTCTGAAAAGTTATAAAACTGCTGCGTTCATTTTTTGCCGCAGTGTATTTATTAAAAAGAAGAATATGAGTACATGTCTCGACGAAGGATTTCTGGAGACTGCCCATCGCGATCGCTCCATCGATACCTCCTAACGAGGACTTATTTAATGTTTTGTCTATGTTTTGTCTCCAGATAGAATTACAGCAACGCAAGCACAATATTGGTGCGACGGATGATTTTGGCCTTCGTATATATTGTGCTCTCGTTGCAAACCTCTAACAAAATCCATGTACCTTTCCATCGCCACAAAATCATTTTGAGGGGACGTCCCGCGACCGGCGTGACACCCGACTATAACATCAGTGTAAATTTAATTTGTTTTAATAAACAGTTGTCACTAACAAAAAATTCTAAATTATGTTGGAACGTTTGAGCGTTATTTATTAAAAGAAATGAGCTGTATGTAGTTTGTCCCTATCGTCATAATAATTACTATTATGAACAATTCTCATAGTCTCGTAGAATGTTTTGTTTTTCCTCTTGCTTTTTCTTTTCATAGAATTAATAGAAAAACATCTAATTTTAATAATATAAAAAATAATAACATAATTTGAGTACATAATATAATAACGGTACATGGCAAAATTAATAAGTGGAAATTTTGCGTGTTGATTGTAAAGAAGTTCGTCAACTTAAAAAAATTGCGCCGCGCCCATCTTTTCCGGTTTCTACTTTTTTATTATAGCCTGGGCAGATTACATATTTATCAGCGCCCAATAATTAAAGTTTGCTTGCGCTATTCATCGCTTGAAACCGACACCTTCCGGTACCAGAGGAAAAGGACAGAACGTCGTGTTAACCCTTTTCAGACGGGAAAGTAAAATTTGCGTATGATTGCTCGACTATAATATAATTAGACAATGTTAATAGGTTAGGTTTTGCGTCAGTTTTGACACAGACTGACGCAAAATCTAACCTGCTAACCTCTAATTTGACATAGACTTACAGTCTTGCCAATTTCAAGTAAAATTTTAGATTGCATTATGGGAAATTCAAAGCATACTAGATGTAATTCATTTTAAGACACCCGGTAGAATATGAACAAGCTGCTTTCTGCCTGAGTAAACAAACGCAGGTAATATACTAATAATGGCAGAAAAGACAAGGCAACTGCAAGAAAAAATTAACGTACGGAAAAGAAACCCAGATGACAAAGGTAAGAAGATGAAACTTGAAGAAAAGCAAAATAGTATATATTAAAGAAGAGAATGCAAGTAGAAAAACAATTGAAGTACGTGGGGATGCATGAATATTTAAGAGAGGTCATAATCAAGGACAGATGAAGAGAGGATGAGACCAAAAGCTGGATAAGCAAAGCAAATACATTTTTTTAATTTGTATAAAATGCAATTTCTGTTTGACGATCAAGTGTGACATGTGCAACAGCAGTGGTTGGGGCGCATCCCTGGCAGCCACCCAGGATGGACAAGCGGAGCGAGAGAGATCAAAACGAACTGTCCCAGAATGCGATCATCCCTTTTGAGTTGTATTTTACTAACTTGTTCATAGTATTTTAATAAATTAGTATTTAAATTAAAAGAAGTATTCATTTAAATAAAAAGGGTACTCGGCAAAATAAGAAGGGTTAGAATTACCAACAGAAGCATAGGAGAAAAAAAAACAATTACAGTGGTTAGGATACCTCACTCGCATGGATAACTCAAGATATACCAAGAAAAAATAATAAATGAGAGTAAAAGGAAGAATAAGGCATCGAAGAAGTCAAGAGAATGGCGAGAGACCGGAACACCTATAGATGATGAATATGGTACACCGTCATCTATAATATAATTTTCCTTAATGTGTGTTTGTCTGTGGCACAAAATAAAATCTCACGTTCTGGCTTCACAGATGTGTATATTTGTTTAGGTTTTGTTTTTCTTATCTTAGCGCTCGGCTCGGAGCTTGACCTTTCGCGTATCCTATTTCACGTGCGCGTAGCGAGCAATTTGCTTGTAAGACATAAATAGGCAAACAGAACGAGGAGGAACAACAAAAGTGTGCTAAATTGCTACACTATGGATAGTACATAATATAGCTAAATGTATAGCAAAAGTAACTGATCAAAAATAGCAACTCTGAAACGCCCCGATTAAATCTATTCAAAGTTTCTTAATGTAAATTTTATATATCTGATAAAATTGCAAATTTATACAATACGTTATTAACTGGTCTTTCTGCCAGCAACAATGTACGTAAATTCGAAAGGGTTTTATCTCTGTTTTGTACATGCATTCATTCATAATCATTTTGCAAACATTTTTAAATACAATTCTGTCGCAGTTATAAAAACTTACCCTTTCTACAAAGCACACAAAAAACCACTTCAGAGAATACAGAATCGCATCAAGGCCGTGTTTATCGAAATGCTTCTTCAACTTAGGCATAAATTTATTCAAGATTCGGTCGTGATGTGCTAGGAAGCGTGTGAGCTTCGGGAAGCCCTCCTTGTACAGACCGTGCATCATGTATTTTGGGTCGGTTAGCAAAGCATGAGTTGCCCAAAATGCATCCTCTTCATCCATGTACATCAACAAAACTCCTGCTAGACCTGACATGCCTTGACAATAACCCACCTGTAATTATTACAATTACTACACACACGGGCACTTTTACTCAAATACAACTTACTTCCGAATTATACATTGCGTACGCTGTTAAAACATTATAGAGCGATTGCTGCTTAATGCCATATCGTTCTCGGTAGATTATGTGCTCACGAAATTGCCTGTTCACGTCCGAATCTATTTGCCGAGCATCCGTCGAATATTGCCGTGCTAGCTTCATCATCTCCACATACGTTCCCTTATTTTCACTCTTAATCTTGTCTAAATTTAACAATTTGCACCAAACTTGCGGCCTAAGCGAATTAGGAATGCCTTTATAAATACGTTTGTGTAATTTCTCCTTGGTGGCTGACGAGTTCCACGACTTCAGCATTTTCAGCCACTTCTTCACGCGCTCTAATTCGATCTGCTGCTTTTTTGCTTCCTGCGGGTCCACTTTGGATGGTAAACGTTTGTCGTGTATAAAGCCGTAGCGGTCTGTAGCGTGGTACACTTCGAATGAAGGGTCCTCCCACGGGTCGATCTCTGCGCCTTCCTCTCGTCCGCGTTCATAGCGTTTGAAGATTTTTTCCCGCTCTTCAGCCGACCTTTTCAGCAAGTCCTCCTCATTCATCCCATGTACAATGAGTATGCACTACAGACCAGCATTCCTTTTCACATGAAGTTTGGAAAGTTGTAGTGGCAGGCAGACATTTACAACATCTGAAATTACGAAAAGCTGCTAAATGTCGAATTACTAGAATTAAATGAGGCCACCAGGTTATGCCCAAATTATTATGCACAAAAGGTAGTGGCGCTGCCGCGCTCTTGCGGAAGTTATCTAATTATTGGATAACTGTGATTAATAATTTTATTGGGAAAACGCATTGCGGTTATGATTCACGTAAATATTTCAAAAATATCCAAAATGTGACAAATGTCAAAAATGTCAACCTACAAGATTTGATAAACGCCCCTTACATAAAATTAATGCGATTTTATATGTGTGGGTTATATTTTTGTAGGGTAATTAAAGCACACCTTCTTCCCAAATAAACGATGGTATTGCAGCACTATCTTGCAATGCAAGTGCACTTCTTAATCAACCCTTACACACACATCAACTTCAAAATTCAAATTACACACATACCGACAGAGCACCTACGTAAAATAACAACCTCCCGATTAATTGTCTTTTAATTAATGTTTAACAGATTTGTTTCAGATGTATGAACCAATTACGGTATCTAAATATAATTAATAAATATTTACTTTTGTAGCATTTAGTTGTAGGAAATCCAGTGATAACACGACATTAGTAGAACGTGATTGCAATAGATGGCAGGATAAGCAATTGATGCGCTGTTGCCACATGAATCATTCACGTTCAATGTTTCTTAATTTTCAAAATTTTGTTCTACATTTGATCTTATAAATGAGTTACCTATCTACATTTCTTTATTAAAATTGAATTAAATACCCAATTTGACATAAAAATCTGAGCTTTAGTTTAAAACAATGTTGAACTGCTGTGAAGAAGCCCTAAAGTGCCACAGAATAGATTTTTAAAAATCAAAATTTCGAGATACCGAATCACAATTACAAGATAGTAAATTGCAACTGCGAGATAATTCACAACTTAGAAATACAAAGTTACAATTGGAAATGTTATTAGAACTTCGCAAATGACCGTTCAAGTCTTTAGGAAGTTGCTTGTGCTCATAGCTGGAAGTTGCAATTTTGCTAAAACCAGCACTCGAGATAAATTATTACACTCTTAAATGACTGGGACTGTATAACAGGAAATGTAAATTATAAATACAAATGGTCACAACTTGCAATACATAAACCAATTTATAAAATTAAGACTCCGTTATACTATAGCCAAAGGAGTTTAAACACTTAAACAGGACAAATAAACAACACAGCAACAGACAATATAACAGCGAGCCCCTTCTCCCCCTGTACTCGACATCTAAAACAGCTAACCTCGGCTGTACAAATTAAATCATATGACAGCGCTAAAAGTGTCACAAAATCCAAAATAACTAACAATGACGTTAAATTAAATCACCAACGGCTTGAGCGAAGGCCCCTAACTTATGTACGTCACTGGAGAAACTCACAACTCAGTGGAGCACTGTAAAATCCAGCCAGATACCTTAGGTCGAGAAAGTTGACATCAAGGAGGTGCCAGAGAGGGTGTGCTTGCTTCCAACTCAGACTGACTGAACTAGCGGACCCAAATTACAGCTATTTGGTAGCTTAGAGGCAAATAGATGTAGAAAAAAGCCGCCAGTGAAATCCACCGAAACGAACAACGGGCACGCTTTATAATAATTTTAGGAAATTTATATCCGAAAGTTAATCCGAAAGAATGTCAAATCACCAATACGACATCAACAACTTAACAACTCTCTCCCAGTTTAGCTTCTAAGCCCGAAAAACGATTGTTTGCCTTCAAGCGTAATACCCAAGTCATTATAAAGCGGCACAAGAACGGCACTGCAATCGGTATGCGATAATCTCATCATCTGGGAATGCGACCCAGGAAGCCGCCACCGTACCCATTGCATGGGAAGCGAAGATGAACATTTAACGGAAGATAGTCGCTTGCACGAATTATCCTAGAGGGTTTACTCAAACTTGGCCCGCTTTGAGCGCGTTGAGGCGTCTGAGGCGACACATTCACAAACATGTTTTGACTGTTCAAGCTCTGGGCAACAAGTGATTTGTCCACAACCAAACACATTTGATGTTTGTCTACTCCTCTTTCTACATCTGTCGTGACTTGGCTTACAGTAATCTTTTTTTATACTTATCATACTTCGTCGCTCTCATGGCGTAAAAGCTCCATCTAGACGTAGACATTGCATTTTAAAATTTAAGCCTGAATGCATGTGTCTGAGAATTTCATGATAACTGGTCGTAAAACGTAATCTGGAACCACACGTGTTTATAAGATTCTGCAAACGCTTCGACTGAATTTTGATCATTGAAATGACCACGTCCACTTATGCTAATTAGATTCAAATCAGACTCTTTCTCTTTCATTTACTCTCGCTCTCGCTCACTTTTTGCGTTGTTCTGTCGCCCATAAGCATGTTTCGACCTGTCTCAAGTGCTTGCTGGAATTCGAATCACTCCTTTTCTGACTCCCGCTCTCTGTCTTTAATGGCTTGTATGTTGTAAAGATTGTAACACTAAAAAACATGGAGCGTCGGAGATTCGTACTCGCTACCTCAGGCATTTGGATTTCTCCACTGTTGTGCTAATCTAACGAGTTGATTTTAAATGTGTTTACGTTGATGTCTACTAATTGATTACTCAGTCCATGTGTTTAGCAAAAGTATTAACCAAAACCAAGAAGACTGTACTAAAGAGAAATAACTCGCTTTTCGAAGCGGACCGCTAAAAGTTGACGAATATGGCGGTTGTGGTGTACTGTTATCCATTCACAAAACTCGTGAACTGTCAATGTCAAATATTTGATGAGTGTAACTGGAAATTCGGACCATGTTTTAACAATTAATAACACACTTGAAATACACTCCATTTGATTAACAACCGTAAATTGACTTTTAACCGCGATTACAGGTTAATTTAGCTCGCTTTCAACTCTCGAACGGCAGCGAAAACGAACGAAAATTACCGAAGATATTACACGCTGTCGGCAGCGCCGAGACGGCTATCCCCGGCATTGGGGCCGCTTTTATATACAGCCGTCATAGCAAGTTACATCTCACTAGTACAGTCTTCTTGATCAAAACAATAATTTTATAAAACACAAATATTTCGTTTTCTTAAGCCTGTATGACACGACGCTAAATTTTATGCAAAATTTACTTGTAAATTTTCAAGGGTAATACCACAAAAGGTGAAAATTTTATGAGAATTTGTTTCGTCCACCTGCAAATTATTGCGTTTAAAGTTCTCGAAACCAAAACTGCTTTAAAAATTCCGCGAGATCACAGGTCGAGTGGAATTTGAGTAGTTTTTGGTGTTCAAAATGATTTCATAGCGTTTCGCAATCATTTCGTACAACTTCCTTACAATTAAAAAGAAAATATTTTTTTAAAACTCAAATTGAAATTCGTCATATAGTAATTTAACTGTAAACATAGTGGAGCTTCGATAATTTAATTATAATTCAGCCATGTTGATAATGACCTATTAGAGGCATTCTACTAGTGTATATTTATCACGAGTGGTGGCTTATTGCAAACTTGCAACTGTAAGTTGTAAGCACAACCAATCTACGAAGTGTCCAAACCGTCATTTATGACGTTCTAAAACTTGCAATTGCGACTTAGTAATTGAGTATTTTGTAACTCCGAATTAGTATATCGTACTTGCGGTTTAATGTCTTGCAATTACGACTTAATATCTTGCAATTGCGACCTAATATCTTACAATTGCGACTTGGTGTTTCGCAATTTTGATCTTTTAAATTTGTTCAGTGGCACTTCTGGACTTCCGTAAAATTGTAGTTACAAAATACAAGCCATTAATAAATATACTACAAACAGTTGAAATCTGTTTATTGAATTTTAATGTGATGGATTTCTTTTAGATGCTTGTCTTATTTTATTCGTAGAACCTAAATTTAAAAAAGTTAATTAATGATTTAAAATCCAATAAACGCAGGTCCTACGTCATTGTTGTTTCTGAAAGCCTCGAGCAGCTGCTAGACTTCTTATGTCATGGAGTTTCTACACGGTGATCAACAAAATTTCATGTCTAGAGTGTTGTGGCTCCAAATAATTTAAATGGAACCACAGCATTCTAGACGTAAAATTGCATTGATCGCTTGATGTAAGCTTACAGCAGATTTAGAAGTTTTAATAGTCAATAGTTTTTGTAACATACGCAATAACTATCGTTTTAGTAGGTAGTATAAATTATTACTATATTTTTCTTTATTAAGTCTTGTTTATAAGTATACATATATTTTATATTTCTTATATGATTTTATAGATTCTCTATATTATCTATTATTATTTAAATATCTACATAAACCATAGACAGTTTAAATAGCCGATTTTTATTTCTTAATTGCATTATTTTTTTATTTCTTTGTACCTAGTTAAATTTACTATAAATATAATGTTTGCCAGATAAAAAAGGTGTTATGTCCTTTTGCTTACTCTTATGCATTGTTATATTCCTCTGTTTGTCCTTACCTGACTTACCCATTCTTATCGTCATTCTCATTATTGGCCATATCTGTTGATTCTTGTTATATATTTTTAAGACTTGGGAAATCAATTACTAAATTGGAACAGCTAGACAAATGTGAATATCAACAAAAATTAAAAAAATACTAAATGTGAGATTTAAAAATTTATAAACTAATGAATAACCCATTCAGCCCATTTATAGGCGAACAATTTTCAACTTGGCAACGTCGCATTTTAGCCTTCAAATCAGCATACGTGTGAGGTTATCGACTTGATAGGTACCCGGTGTAATTTACCACGTTTAAGGTGGTTTAAATACATAATACAATACAAAAGCACCAACATGGTATGTTTCCTTAGTCCTTGGAGCTGAAACAGGACATAAACATTTTTTTAAACTTGCAGGTTGATTTAGAATCCATGAGTCGCTATGTTTCTCCAGTGAATCCAGCGGTGTTTCCACATCTGACGTTCGTTCTGCTGGGAATAGGAATATTCTTCACTGCTTGGTTCTTTGTATACGAAGTCACAAGCACGAAGCAAACGAGAGACATTAAAAAGGAGCTGCTGGTGTCTCTGGTTGCATCAATCTTTTCGGGCTTCGGGATATTGTTTTTATTATTGTCGGTCGGTATCTATGTATAACATACGTGTTTTTAAATCCTTATTAAGCATACGTTAAGGGAACCCATTGTAAGTTTTGTATCTTTATGTATTAAGTAAATATTTTGTGTTATAGTCCTGTGTTTTAGTCTTTTAAAAAAGTCGATGCAAAATAGTTCTGATCGTAATTTTCAAAATTAGCTACTGAACTGCCATGACTTGAATTGTGATCTGATATTCTTTCTACCTTTTTTAAAATAAACATGTTAACATCAATCAAGTGGTCACAATATATCTAAAGAAGTTCAAGTACAGAGAATACTTTCACCTGCCAGCAGAACAAATGAAATTATTTCTTGCACTGTGGCAGGTTACTCTTTGAATATCGTTCAGCTCTGGGATTCGATTCAGTGGTTCGGCTCCAAAGATTCTTTCATATGTTCTTTAGCTGCATTGCGTAAGAATCAGAATGGACCAAATGAATCGTTCGAGTAAGCTCACCAATGAAAAGTGCCGGGTGTCAATTGATAAGCAAGCGACAATATGCAAAGGCAAAGGCCGCCACAAAGAGCAGCTATTCGATCTGAAATTTATTTGATCGCCTTATACAGTGAGAATAATGTAAGACTATACATGGCTCAATTATACAAAATTAGACATAAAGTACGTTTTTTTTCTATAATAACTGTCAAAGTGTTACAATGTTGGTAGATATCTGATTAAAACGCTAGGAAATTTTTATACCTCGTGTTGGTGGAACTTTTTCAAAATTATGGTTATGTGTCAATTTTGAATGTGAAAGTTTCTTAATTTAAACTCTTGCCAAATTTCTTTTTTTAACATGGAATCATCATCATCATCAATAAAATCGGATAAAAAAAGAAAACCAAGTAATATTTTAAATGCAAAAATGAAGCAAGCGATATTAAATTATGACAAATCTGTCAAAATGACAATCATTTTTTTAGTGGAAGAAAAGAACTAAAAATCTATGTACCAACATTATCAAAAAATAGGGACCCTGCAGGAATGCAACTTATTCCCTAGAAAGTTGACCTTGAAAATTATTATAGAAAAAAAAATTACTTTAGGGAATTTACTTATTGTTACCAAAAAATACGCTCAACGAAACAAATAGAACGAAAATTTAATTTGTTGTGTAGTTTAAAAGTTCGTTATTACGTTTGCGCAAGATATACAACTAGGGTGTGCACAATGCTTATAAATATAGCCAACAGTTTATAATTGATAAAACTTTGGTTCCTCGACAGGAAGTGCTTCTAAAAATGCACAAAATAATTCTTAGGTGTCACGCAGTGCGACCTCCCGATTGAAAACTATATATAATCGCATTAATAAACACCTGCAAACGCTTTTTGACACGTTTGAATTGCTCTGAATACGAAACAAATAGAACGAAAATTTTATTTGTTGTGTAGTCTAAAAGTTCGTTTTTACGTTTGCGCAAGATATACAACTAGGGTGTGCACAATGCCTATAAATATAGCCAACAGTTTATAATTGATTAACTGTGGTTCCCTGACAGGAAAAGTGCTTCTAAAAATGCACAAAATAATTCTTAGGTGTCACGCAGCGTGACCTACCGATTGAAAACTATATATAATCGTATTAATAACACCTGCGAACGCTTTTTGACACGTTTGAATTGCTTTGAATACGAAACAACTAGAACGAAAATTTTATTTGCTGTGTAGTCTAAAAGTTCGTTATTACGTTTGCGCAAGATATACAACTAGGGTGTGCACAATGCCTATTAATATAGTCAACAGTCTCTAATTGATTAACTGTGGTTCCTCGACAGGAAGAGTGCTTTTAAAAGTGCACAAAATAATTCTTAGGTGTCACGCAGTGTGACCTATCGATTGAACACTATATATAATCGCATTAATAACACTTGCAAACGCTATTTGACACGTTTGAATTATTTAGAATAAGAACCAAATTGAACGAAAATTTTATTTTTCGTACACTAGCATTGAAAGAGCTACTTTGCCGTACAATTAAAATAGAACGAAAATTGTATTTGTTGTGTAATCTAAAAGTTCAATATTACGTTTGCGGAAGATATGCAAGTGGGGTGTGCACAATGCCTATAAATATAGTCAACGGTCTATAATTGATTAATTGTGGTTTTTCGACAAAGAGAGTGCTTCCAAAAGTACACAAAATAATTCTTAGGTGTCACGCAATGTTACCTACCGATTGCAAACTATATATAAAAGCTTTAATAATACCTGCAAACGCGTTTTGACACGTTTGAATTGCTTTGAATAGGAAACAAATAGAACGAAAATTGTATTTGTTGTGTAGTCTAAAAGTTCAATATTACGTTTGCGGAAGATATGCAACTGGGGTGTGCACAATGCCTATAAATATAGTCAACGGTCTATAATTGATTAATTGTGGTTCTTCGACAAAGAGAGTGCTTCCAAAAGTGCACAAAATAATTCTTAGCTGTCACGCAATGTTACCTACCGATTGCAAACTATATATAAAAGCTTTAATAATACCTGCAAACGCGTTTTGACACGTTTGAATTGCTTTGAATAAAAAACAAATAGAACGAAAATTTTATTTGTTGTGTAGTCTAAAAGTTCAATATTACGTTTGCGGAAGATATGCAACTGGGGTGTGCACAATGCCTATAAATATAGTCAGCGGTCTCTAATTGATTAATTGTGGTTCTTCGACAAAGAGAGTGCTTCCAAAAGTGCACAAAATAATTCTTAGCTGTCACGCAATGTTACCTACGGATTGCAAACTATATATAAAAGCTTTAATAATACCTGCAAACGCGTTTTGACACGTTTGAATTGCTTTGAATAAAAAACAAATAGAACGAAAATTTTATTTGTTGTGTAGTCTAAAAGTTCAATATTACGTTTGCGGAAGATATGCAACTGGGGTGTGCACAATGCCTATAAATATAGCCAGCGGTCTCTAATTGAGTAATTGTGGTTCTTCGACAAAGAGAGTGCTTCCAAAAGTGCACAAAATAATTCTTAGCTCTCACGCAATGTTACCTACCAATTGCAAACTATATATAAAAGCTTTAATAATACCTGCAAACGCGTTTTGACACGTTTGAATTGCTTTGAATAAAAAACAAATAGAACGAAAATTTTATTTGTTGTGTAGTCTAAAAGTTCAATATTACGTTTGCGGAAGATATGCAACTGGGGTGTGCACAATGCCTATAAATATAGTCAGCGGTCTCTAATTGATTAATTGTGGTTCTTCGACAAAGAGAGTGCTTCCAAAAGTGCACAAAATAATTCTTAGCTCTCACGCAATGTTACCTACCGATTGCAAACTATATATAAAAGCTTTAATAATACCTGCAAACGCGTTTTGACACGTTTGAATTGCTTTGAATAAAAAACAAATAGAACGAAAATTTTATTTGTTGTGTAGTCTAAAAGTTCAATATTACGTTTGCAGAAGATATGCAACTGGGGTGTGCACAATGCCTATAAATATAGTCAGCGGTCTCTAATTGATTAATTGTGGTTCTTCGACAAAGAGAGTGCTTCCAAAAGTGCACAAAATAATTCTTAGCTGTTACGCAATGTTACCTACCGATTGCAAACTATATATAAAAGCATTAATAATACCTGCAAACGCGTTTTGACACGTTTGAATTGCTTTGAATAGGAAACAAATAGAACGAAAATTTTATTTGTTGTGTAGTCTAAAAGTTCAATATTACGTTTGCGGAAGATATGCAACTGGGGTGTGCACAATGCGTATAAATATAGTCAACGGTCTCTAATTGATTAATTGTGGTTCTTCGACAAAGCGAGTGCTTCCAAAAGTGCACAAAATAATTCTTAGCTGTTACGCAATGTTACCTACCGATTGCAAACTATATATAAAAGCATTAATAATACCTGCAAACGCGTTTTGACACGTTTGAATTGCTTTGAATAGGAAACAAATAGAACGAAAATTGTATTTGTTGTGTAGTCTAAAAGTTCAATATTACGTTTGCGGAAGATATGCAACTGGGGTGTGCACAATGCCTATAAATATAGTCAACGGTCTCTAATTGATTAATTGTGGTTCTTTGACAAAGAGAGTGCTTCCAACAGTGCACAAAATAATTCTTAGCTGTTACGCAATGTTACCTACCGATTGCAAACTATATATAAAAGAATTAATAATACCTGCAAACGCGTTTTGACACGTTTGAATTGCTTTGAATAGGAAACAAATAGAACGAAAATTTTATTTGTTGTGTAGTCTAGAAGTTCAATATTACGTTTGCGGAAGATATGCAACTGGGGTGTGCACAATGCCTATAAATATAGTCAACGGTCTATAATTGATTAATTGTGGTTCTTCGACAAAGAGAGTGCTTCCAAAAGTGCACAAAATAATTCTTAGCTGTTACGCAATGTTACCTACCGATTGCAAACTATATATAAAAGCATTAATAATACCTGCAAACGCGTTTTGACACGTTTGAATTGCTTTGAATAGGAAACAAATAGAACGAAAATTTTATTTGTTGTGTAGTCTAAAAGTTCAATATTACGTTTGCGGAAGATATGCAACTGGGGTGTGCACAATGCCTATAAATATAGTCAACGGTCTATAATTGATTAATTGTGGTTCTTCGACAAAGAGAGTGCTTCCAAAAGTGCACAAAATAATTCTTAGGTGTCACGCAATGTTACCTACCGATTGCAAACTATATATAAAAGCTTTAATAATACCTGCAAACGCGTTTTGACACGTTTGAATTGCTTTGAATAGGAAACAAATAGAACGAAAATTGTATTTGTTGTGTAGTCTAAAAGTTCAATATTACGTTTGCGGAAGATATGCAACTGGGGTTTGCACAATGCCTATAAATATAGTCAACGGTCTATCATTGATTAATTGTGGTTCTTCGACAAAGCGAGTGCTTCCAAAAGTGCACAAAATAATTCTTAGCTGTCACGCAATGTTACCTACCGATTGCAAACTATATATAAAAGCATTAATAATACCTGCAAACGCGTTTTGACACGTTTGAATTGCTTTGAATAGGAAACAAATAGAACGAAAATTTTATTTGTTGTGTAGTCTAAAAGTTCAATATTACGTTTGCGGAAGATATGCAAGTGGGGTGTGCACAATGCCTATAAATATAGTCAACGGTCTATAATTGATTAATTGTGGTTTTTCGACAAAGAGAGTGCTTCCAAAAGTGCACAAAATAATTCTTAGCTGTCACGCAATGTTACCTACCGATTGCAAACTATATATAAAAGCATTAATAATACCTGCAAACGCGTTTTGACACGTTTGAATTGCTTTGAATAGGAAACAAATAGAACGAAAATTGTATTTGTTGTGTAGTCTAAAAGTTCAATATTACGTTTGCGGTAGATATGCAACTGGGGTGTGCACAATGCCTATAAATATAGTCAACTGTCTATAATTGATTAATTGTGGTTCTTCGACAAAGCGAGTGCTTCCAAAAGTGCACAAAATAATTCTTAGCTGTCACGCAATGTTACCTACCGATTGCAAACTATATATAAAAGCTTTAATAATACCTGCAAACGCGTTTTGACACGTTTGAATTGCTTTGAATAGGAAACAAATAGAACGAAAATTTTATTTGTTGTGTAGTCTAAAAGTTCAATATTACGTTTGCGGAAGATATGCAACTGGGGTGTGTACAATGCCTATAAATATAGTCAGGGGTCGATAATTGATTAATTGTGGTTCTTCGACAAAGAGAGTGCTTCCAAAAGTGCACAAAGTAATTCTTAGCTGTCACGCAATGTTACCTACCGATTGCAAACTATATACAAAAGCATTAATAATACCTGCAAACGCGTTTTGACACGTTTGAATTGCTTTGAATAGGAAACAAATAGAACGAAAATTTTATTTGTTGTGTAGTCTAAAAGTTCAATATTACGTTTGCGGAAGATATGCAACTGGGGTGTGCACAATGCCTATAAATATAGTCAACGGTCTATAATTGATTAATTGTGGTTCTTCGACAATGAGAGTGCTTCCAAAAGTGCACAAAATAATTCTTAGGTGTCACGCAATGTTACCTACCGATTGCAAACTATATATAAAAGCTTTAATAATACCTGCAAACGCGTTTTGACACGTTTGAATTGCTTTGAATAGGAAACAAATAGAACGAAAATTTTATTTGTTGTGTAGTCTAAAAGTTCAATATTACGTTTGCGGAAGATATGCAACTGGGGTGTGCACAATGCCTATAAATATAGTCAACGGTCTATAATTGATTAATTGTGGTTCTTCGACAAAGAGAGTGTTTCCAAAAGTGCACAAAATAATTCTTAGCTGTCACGCAATGTTACCTACCGATTGCAAACTATATATAAAAGCATTAATAATACCTGCAAACGCGTTTTGACACGTTTGAATTGCTTTGAGTAGGAAACAAATAGAACGAAAATTGTATTTGTTGTGTAGTCTAAAAGTTCAATATTACGTTTGCGGTAGATATGCAACTGGGGTGTGCACAATGCCTATAAATATAGTCAACTGTCTATAATTGATTAATTGTGGTTCTTCGACAAAGCGAGTGCTTCCAAAAGTGCACAAAATAATTCTTAGCTGTCACGCAATGTTACCTACCGATTGCAAACTATATATAAAAGCTTTAATAATACCTGCAAACGCGTTTTGACACGTTTGAATTGCTTTGAATAGGAAACAAATAGAACGAAAATTGTATTTGTTGTGTAGTCTAAAAGTTCAATATTACGTTTGCGGAAGATATGCAACTGGGGTGTGTACAATGCCTATAAATATAGTCAGGGGTCGATAATTGATTAATTGTGGTTCTTCGACAAAGAGAGTGCTTCCAAAAGTGCACAAAGTAATTCTTAGCTGTCACGCAATGTTACCTACCGATTGCAAACTATATACAAAAGCATTAATAATACCTGCAAACGCGTTTTGACACGTTTGAATTGCTTTGAATAGGAAACAAATAGAACGAAAATTTTATTTGTTGTGTAGTCTAAAAGTTCAATATTACGTTTGCGGAAGATATGCAACTGGGGTGTGCACAATGCCTATAAATATAGTCAACGGTCTATAATTGATTAATTGTGGTTCTTCGACAATGAGAGTGCTTCCAAAAGTGCACAAAATAATTCTTAGGTGTCACGCAATGTTACCTACCGATTGCAAACTATATATAAAAGCTTTAATAATACCTGCAAACGCGTTTTGACACGTTTGAATTGCTTTGAATAGGAAACAAATAGAACGAAAATTTTATTTGTTGTGTAGTCTAAAAGTTCAATATTACGTTTGCGGAAGATATGCAACTGGGGTGTGCACAATGCCTATAAATATAGTCAACGGTCTATAATTGATTAATTGTGGTTCTTCGACAAAGAGAGTGCTTCCAAAAGTGCACAAAATAATTCTTAGCTGTCACGCAATGTTACCTACCGATTGCAAACTATATATAAAAGCATTAATAATACCTGCAAACGCGTTTTGACACGTTTGAATTGCTTTGAATAGGAAACAAATAGAACGAAAATTTTATTTGTTGTGTAGTCTAAAAGTTCAATATTACGTTTGCGGAAGATATGCAACTGGGGTGTGTACAATGCCTATAAATAGAGTCAGGGGTCGATAATTGATTAATTGTGGTTCTTCGACAAAGCGAGTGCTTCCAAAAGTGCACAAAATAATTCTTAGCTGTCACGCAATGTTACCTACCGATTGCAAACTATATACAAAAGCATTAATAATACCTGCAAACGCGTTTTGACACGTTTGAATTGCTTTGAATAGGAAACAAATAGAACGAAAATTTTATTTGTTGTGTAGTCTAAAAGTTCAATATTACGTTTGCGGAAGATATGCAACTGGGGTGTGCACAATGCCTATAAATATAGTCAACGGTCTATAATTGATTAATTGTGGTTCTTCGACAATGAGAGTGCTTCCAAAAGTGCACAAAATAATTCTTAGGTGTCACGCAATGTTACCTACCGATTGCAAACTATATATAAAAGCTTTAATAATACCTGCAAACGCGTTTTGACACGTTTGAATTGCTTTGAATAGGAAACAAATAGAACGAAAATTTTATTTGTTGTGTAGTCTAAAAGTTCAATATTACGTTTGCGGAAGATATGCAACTGGGGTGTGCACAATGCCTATAAATATAGTCAACGGTCTATAATTGATTAATTGTGGTTCTTCGACAAAGAGAGTGTTTCCAAAAGTGCACAAAATAATTCTTAGCTGTCACGCAATGTTACCTACCGATTGCAAACTATATATAAAAGCATTAATAATACCTGCAAACGCGTTTTGACACGTTTGAATTGCTTTGAGTAGGAAACAAATAGAACGAAAATTTTATTTGTTGTGTAGTCTAAAAGTTCAATATTACGTTTGCGGAAGATATGCAAGTGGGGTTTGCACAATGCCTATAAATATAGTCAACGGTCTATAATTGATTAATTGTGGTTTTTCGACAAAGAGAGTGCTTCCAAAAGTGCACAAAATAATTCTTAGGTGTCACGCAATGTTACCTACCGATTGCAAACTATATATAAAAGCTTTAATAATACCTGCAAACGCGTTTTGACACGTTTGAATTGCTTTGAATAGGAAACAAATAGAACGAAAATTGTATTTGTTGTGTAGTCTAAAAGTTCAATATTACGTTTGCGGAAGATATGCAACTGGGGTGTGCACAATGCCTATAAATATAGTCAACGGTCTCTAATTGATTAATTGTGGTTCTTCGACAAAGAGAGTGCTTCCAAAAGTGCACAAAATAATTCTTAGCTGTCACGCAATGTTACCTACCGATTGCAAACTATATATAAAAGCATTAATAATACCTGCAAACGCGTTTTGACACGTTTGAATTGCTTTGAATAGGAAACAAATTGAACGAAAATTTTATTTGTTGTGTAGTCTAAAAGTTCAATATTACGTTTGCGGAAGATATGCAACTGGGGTGTGCACAATGCCTATAAATATAGTCAACGGTCTATAATTGATTAATTGTGGTTTTTCGACAAAGAGAGTGCTTCCAAAAGTGCACAAAATAATTCTTAGGTGTCACGCAATGTTACCTACCGATTGCAAACTATATATAAAAGCTTTAATAATACCTGCAAACGCGTTTTGACACGTTTGAATTGCTTTGAATAGGAAACAAATAGAACGAAAATTGTATTTGTTGTGTAGTCTAAAAGTTCAATATTACGTTTGCGGAAGATATGCAACTGGGGTGTGCACAATGCCTATAAATAAAGTCAACGGTCTATAATTGATTAATTGTGGTTTTTCGACAAAGAGAGTGCTTCCAAAAGTGCACAAAATAATTCTTAGGTGTCACGCAATGTTACCTACCGATTGCAAACTATATATAAAAGCTTTAATAATACCTGCAAACGCGTTTTGATACGTTTGAATTGCTTTGAATAGGAAACAAATAGAACGAAAATTGTATTTGTTGTGTAGTCTAAAAGTTCAATATTACGTTTGCGGAAGATATGCAACTGGGGTGTGCACAATGCCTATAATTATAGTCAACGGTCTATAATTGATTAATTGTGGTTCTTCGACAAAGAGAGTGCTTCCAAAAGTGCACAAAATAATTCTTAGGTGTCACGCAATGTTACCTACCGTTTGCAAACTATATATAAAAGCTTTAATAATACCTGCAAACGCGTTTTGACACGTTTGAATTGCTTTGAATAGGAAACAAATTGAACGAAAATTTTATTTGTTGTGTAGTCTAAAAGTTCAATATTACGTTTGCGGAAGATATGCAGGTGGGGTGTGCACAATGCCTATAAATATAGTCAACGGTCTATAATTGATTAATTGTGGTTTTTCGACAAAGAGAGTGCTTCCAAAAGTGCACAAAATAATTCTTAGGTGTCACGCAATGTTACCTACCGATTGCAAACTATATATAAAAGCTTTAATAATACCTGCAAACGCGTTTTGACACGTTTGAATTGCTTTGAATAGGAAACAAATAGAACGAAAATTGTATTTGTTGTGTAGTCTAAAAGTTCAATATTACGTTTGCGGAAGATATGCAACTGGGGTGTGCACAATGCCTATAAATATAGTCAACGGTCTCTAATTGATTAATTGTGGTTCTTCGACAAAGAGAGTGCTTCCAAAAGTGCACAAAATAATTCTTAAGTGTCACGCAATGTTACCTACCGATTGCAAACTATATATAAAAGCTTTAATAATACCTGCAAACGCGTTTTGACACGTTTGAATTGCTTTGAATAGGAAACAAATAGAACGAAAATTTTATTTGTTGTGTAGTCTAAAAGTTCAATATTACGTTTGCGGAAGATATGCAACTGGGGTGTGCACAATGCCTATAAATATAGTCAACGGTCTCTAATTGATTAATTGTGGTTCTTCGACAAAGAGAGTGCTTCCAAAAGTGCACAAAATAATTCTTAGCTGTCACGCAATGTTACCTACCGATTGCAAACTATATATAACAGCATTAATAATACCTGCAAACGCGTTTTGACACGTTTGAATTGCTTTGAATAGGAAAAAAATAGAACGAAAATTTTATTTGTTGTGTAGTCTAAAAGTTCAATATTTCGTTTGCGGAAGATATGCAAGTGGGGTGTGGTGCACAATGCCTATGAATATAGTCAACGGTCTATAATTGATTAATTGTGGTTTTTCGACAAAGAGAGTGCTTCCAAAAGTGCACAAAATAATTCTTAGGTGTCACGCAATGTTACCTACCGATTGCAAACTATATATAAAAGCTTTAATAATACCTGAAAACGCGTTTTGACACGTTTGAATTGCTTTGAATAGGAAACAAATAGAACGAAAATTGTATTTGTTGTGTAGTCTAAAAGTTCAATATTACGTTTGCGGAAGATATGCAACTGGGGTGTGCACAATGCCTATAAATATAGTCAACGGTCTCTAATTGATTAATTGTGGTTCTTCGACAAAGAGAGTGCCAAAAGTGCACAAAATAATTATTAGGTGTCACGCAATGTTACCTACCGATTGCAAACTATATATAAAAGCTTTAATAATACCTGCAAACGCGTTTTGACACGTTTGAATTGCTTTGAATAGGAAACAAATAGAACGAAAATTGTATTTGTTGTGTAGTCTAAAAGTTCAATATTACGTTTGCGGAAGATATGCAACTGGGGTGTGCCCAATGCCTATAAATATAGTCAACGGTCTCTAATTGATTAATTGTGGTTCTTCGACAAAGAGAGTGCTTCCAAAAGTGCACAAAATAATTCTTAAGTGTCACGCAATGTTACCTACCGATTGCAAACTATATATAACAGCATTAATAATACCTGCAAACGCGTTTTGACACGTTTGAATTGCTTTGAATAGGAAAAAAATAGAACGAAAATTTTATTTGTTGTGTAGTCTAAAAGTTCAATATTACGTTTGTGGAAGATATGCAGTTGGGGTGTGCACAATGCCTATAAATATAGTCAACGGTCTATAATTGATTAATTGTGGTTTTTCGACAAAGAGAGTGCTTCCAAAAGTGCACAAAATAATTCTTAGGTGTCACGCAATGTTACCTACCGATTGCAAACTATATATAAAAGCTTTAATAATACCTGCAAACGCGTTTTGACACGTTTGAATTGCTTTGAATAGGAAACAAATAGAACGAAAATTGTATTTGTTGTGTAGTCTAAAAGTTCAATATTACGTTTGCGGAAGATATGCAACTGGGGTGTGCACAATGCCTATAAATATAGTCAACGGTCTCTAATTGATTAATTGTGGTTCTTCGACAAAGAGAGTGTTTCCAAAAGTGCACAAAATAATTCTTAGCTGTTACGCAATGTTACCTACCGATTGCAAACTATATATAAAAGCATTAATAATACCTGCAAACGCGTTTTGACACGTTTGAATTGCTTTGAATAGGAAACAAATAGAACGAAAATTGTATTTGTTGTGTAGTCTAAAAGTTCAATATTACGTTTGCGGAAGATATGCAACTGGGGTGTGCACAATGCCTATAAATATAGTCAACGGTCTCTAATTGATTAATTGTGGTTCTTCGACAAAGAGAGTGCTTCCAAAAGTGCACAAAATAATTCTTAGCTGTTACGCAATGTTACCTACCGATTGCAAACTATATATAAAAGAATTAATAATACCTGCAAACGCGTTTTGACACGTTTGAATTGCTTTGAATAGGAAACAAATAGAACGAAAATTGTATTTGTTGTGTAGTCTAAAAGTTCAATATTACGTTTGCGGAAGATATGCAACTGGGGTGTGCACAATGCCTATAAATATAGTCAACGGTCTCTAATTGATTAATTGTGGTTCTTCGACAAAGAGAGTGCTTCCAAAAGTGCACAAAATAATTCTTAAGTGTCACGCAATGTTACCTACCGATTGCAAACTATATATAAAAGCTTTAATAATACCTGCAAACGCGTTTTGACACGTTTGAATTGCTTTGAATAGGAAACAAATAGAACGAAAATTTTATTTGTTGTGTAGTCTAAAAGTTCAATATTACGTTTGCGGAAGATATGCAACTGGGGTGTGCACAATGCCTATAAATATAGTCAACGGTCTCTAATTGATTAATTGTGGTTCTTCGACAAAGAGAGTGCTTCCAAAAGTGCACAAAATAATTATTAGGTGTCACGCAATGTTACCTACCGATTGCAAACTATATATAAAAGCTTTAATAATACCTGCAAACGCGTTTTGACACGTTTGAATTGCTTTGAATAGGAAACAAATAGAACGAAAATTGTATTTGTTGTGTAGTCTAAAAGTTCAATATTACGTTTGCGGAAGATATGCAACTGGGGTGTGCACAATGCCTATAAATATAGTCAACGGTCTCTAATTGATTAATTGTGGTTCTTCGACAAAGAGAGTGCTTCCAAAAGTGCACAAAATAATTCTTAAGTGTCACGCAATGTTACCTACCGATTGCAAACTATATATAAAAGCTTTAATAATACCTGCAAACGCGTTTTGACACGTTTGAATTGCTTTGAATAGGAAACAAATAGAACGAAAATTTTATTTGTTGTGTAGTCTAAAAGTTCAATATTACGTTTGCGGAAGATATGCAACTGGGGTGTGCCCAATGCCTATAAATATAGTCAACGGTCTCTAATTGATTAATTGTGGTTCTTCGACAAAGCGAGTGCTTCCAAAAGTGCACAAAATAATTCTTAAGTGTCACGCAATGTTACCTACCGATTGCAAACTATATATAACAGCATTAATAATACCTGCAAACGCGTTTTGACACGTTTGAATTGCTTTGAATAGGAAAAAAATAGAACGAAAATTTTATTTGTTGTGTAGTCTAAAAGTTCAATATTACGTTTGCGGAAGATATGCAGTTGGGGTGTGCACAATGCCTATAAATATAGTCAACGGTCTATAATTGATTAATTGTGGTTTTTCGACAAAGAGAGTGCTTCCAAAAGTGCACAAAATAATTCTTAGGTGTCACGCAATGTTACCTACCGATTGCAAACTATATATAAAAGCTTTAATAATACCTGCAAACGCGTTTTGACACGTTTGAATTGCTTTGAATAGGAAACAAATAGAACGAAAATTGTATTTGTTGTGTAGTCTAAAAGTTCAATATTACGTTTGCGGAAGATATGCAACTGGGGTGTGCACAATGCCTATAAATATAGTCAACGGTCTCTAATTGATTAATTGTGGTTCTTCGACAAAGAGAGTGCTTCCAAAAGTACACAAAATAATTCTTAAGTGTCACGCAATGTTACCTACCGATTGCAAACTATATATAAAAGCTTTAATAATACCTGCAAACGCGTTTTGACACGTTTGAATTGCTTTGAATAGGAAACAAATAGAACGAAAATTGTATTTGTTGTGTAGTCTAAAAGTTCAATATTACGTTTGCGGAAGATATGCAACTGGGGTGTGCACAATGCCTATAAATATAGTCAACGGTCTCTAATTGAGTAATTGTGGTTCTTCGACAAAGAGAGTGCTTCCAAAAGTGCACAAAATAATTCTTAGCGGTCACGCAATGTTACCTACCGATTGCAAACTATATATAAAAGCATTAATAATACCTGCAAACGCGTTTTGACACGTTTGAATTGCTTTGAATAGGAAACAAATAGAACGAAAATTTTATTTGTTGTGTAGTCTAAAAGTTCAATATTACGTTTGCGGAAGATATGCAAGTGGGGTGTGCACAATGCCTATAAATATAGTCAACGGTCTATAATTGATTAATTGTGGTTTTTCGACAAAGAGAGTGCTTCCAAAAGTGCACAAAATAATTCTTAGGTGTCACGCAATGTTACCTACCGATTGCAAACTATATATAAAAGCTTTAATAATACCTGCAAACGCGTTTTGACACGTTTGAATTGCTTTGAATAGGAAACAAATAGAACGAAAATTGTATTTGTTGTGTTGTCTAAAAGTTCAATATTACGTTTGCGGAAGATATGCAACTGGGGTGTGCACAATGCCTATAAATATAGTCAACGGTCTCTAATTGATTAATTGTGGTTCTTCGACAAAGAGAGTGCTTCCAAAAGTGCACAAAATAATTCTTAAGTGTCACGCAATGTTACCTACCGATTGCAAACTATATATAAAAGCTTTAATAATACCTGCAAACGCGTTTTGACACGTTTGAATTGCTTTGAATAGGAAACAAATAGAACGAAAATTGTATTTGTTGTGTAGTCTAAAAGTTCAATATTACGTTTGCTGAAGATATGCAACTGGGGTGTGCACAATGCCTATAAATATAGTCAACGGTCTCTAATTGATTAATTGTGGTTCTTCGACAAAGAGAGTGCTTCCAAAAGTGCACAAAATAATTCTTAAGTGTCACGCAATGTTACCTACCGATTGCAAACTATATATAAAAGCTTTAATAATACCTGCAAACGCGTTTTGACACGTTTGAATTGCTTTGAATAGGAAACAAATAGAACGAAAATTTTATTTGTTGTGTAGTCTAAAAGTTCAATATTACGTTTGCGGAAGATATGCAACTGGGGTGTGCACAATGCCTATAAATATAGTCAACGGTCTCTAATTGATTAATTGTGGTTCTTCGACAAAGAGAGTGCTTCCAAAAGTGCACAAAATAATTCTTAGCTGTCACGCAATGTTACCTACCGATTGCAAACTATATATAACAGCATTAATAACACCTGCAAACGCGTTTTGACACGTTTGAATTGCTTTGAATAGGAAAAAAATAGAACGAAAATTTTATTTGTTGTGTAGTCTAAAAGTTCAATATTACGTTTGCGGAAGATATGCAACTGGGGTGTGCACAATGCCTATAAATATAGTCAACTGTCTCTAATCGATTAATTGTGGTTCTTCGACAAAGAGAGTGCTTCCAAAAGTGCACAAAATAATTCTTAGCTGTCACGCAATGTTACCTACCGATTGCAAACTATATATAAAAGCATTAATAATACCTGCAAACGCGTTTTGACACGTTTGAATTGCTTTGAATAGGAAACAAATTGAACGAAAATTTTATTTGTTGTGTAGTCTAAAAGTTCAATATTACGTTTGCGGAAGATATGCAACTGGGGTGTGCACAATGCCTATAAATATAGTCAACGGTCTCTAATTGATTAATTGTGGTTCTTCGACAAAGAGAGTGCTTCCAAAAGTGCACAAAATAATTCTTAGCTGTCACGCAATGTTACCTACCGATTGCAAACTATATATAAAAGCTTTAATAATACCTGCAAACGCGTTTTGATACGTTTGAATTGCTTTGAATAGGAAACAAATAGAACGAAAATTGTATTTGTTGTGTAGTCTAAAAGTTCAATATTACGTTTGCGGAAGATATGCAACTGGGGTGTGCACAATGCCTATAAATATAGTCAACGGTCTATAATTGATTAATTGTGGTTTTTCGACAAAGAGAGTGCTTCCAAAAGTGCACAAAATAATTCTTAGGTGTCACGCAATGTTACCTACCGATTGCAAACTATATATAAAAGCTTTAATAATACCTGCAAACGCGTTTTGATACGTTTGAATTGCTTTGAATAGGAAACAAATAGAACGAAAATTGTATTTGTTGTGTAGTCTAAAAGTTCAATATTACGTTTGCGGAAGATATGCAACTGGGGTGTGCACAATGCCTATAAATATAGTCAACGGTCTATAATTGATTAATTGTGGTTTTTCGACAAAGAGAGTGCTTCCAAAAGTGCACAAAATAATTCTTAGGTGTCACGCAATGTTACCTACCGATTGCAAACTATATATAAAAGCTTTAATAATACCTGCAAACGCGTTTTGACACGTTTGAATTGCTTTGAATAGGAAACAAATAGAACGAAAATTGTATTTGTTGTGTAGTCTAAAAGTTCAATATTACGTTTGCGGAAGATATGCAACTGGGGTGTGCACAATGCCTATAAATATAGTCAACGGTCTATAATTGATTAATTGTGGTTCTTCGACAAAGAGAGTGCTTCCAAAAGTGCACAAAATAATTCTTAGCTGTCACGCAATGTTACCTACCGATTGCAAACTATATACAAAAGCATTAATAATACCTGCAAACGCGTTTTGACACGTTTGAATTGCTTTGAATAGGAAACAAATAGAACGAAAATTTTATTTGTTGTGTAGTCTAAAAGTTCAATATTACGTTTGCGGAAGATATGCAACTGGGGTGTGCACAATGCCTATAAATATAGTCAGGGGTCTATAATTGATTAATTGTGGTTCTTCGACAAAGCGAGTGCTTCCAAAAGTGCACAAAGTAATTCTTAGCTGTCACGCAATGTTACCTACCGATTGCGAACTATATATAAAAGCATTAATAATACCTGCAAACGCGTTTTGACACGTTTGAATTGCTTTGAATAGGAAACAAATAGAACGAAAATTGTACTTGTTGTGTAATCTAAAAGTTCAATATTACGTTTGCGGAAGATATGCAAGTGGGGTGTGCACAATGCCTATAAATATAGTCAACGGTCTATAATTGATTAATTGTGGTTTTTCGACAAAGAGAGTGCTTCCAAAAGTACACAAAATAATTCTTAGGTGTCACGCAATGTTACCTACCGATTGCAAACTATATATAAAAGCTTTAATAATACCTGCAAACGCGTTTTGACACGTTTGAATTGCTTTGAATAGGAAACAAATAGAACGAAAATTGTATTTGTTGTGTAGTCTAAAAGTTCAATATTACGTTTGCGGAAGATATGCAACTGGGGTGTGCACAATGCCTATAAATATAGTCAACGGTCTATAATTGATTAATTGTGGTCCTTCGACAAAGAGAGTGCTTCCAAAAGTGCACAAAATAATTCTTAGCTGTCACGCAATGTTACCTACCGATTGCAAACTATATATAAAAGCTTTAATAATACCTGCAAACGCGTTTTGACACGTTTGAATTGCTTTGAATAGGAAACAAATAGAACGAAAATTTTATTTGTTGTGTAGTCTAAAAGTTCAATATTACGTTTGCGGAAGATATGCAAGTGGGGTGTGCACAATGCCTATAAATATAGTCAACGGTCTATAATTGATTAATTGTGGTTTTTCGACAAAGAGAGTGCTTCCAAAAGTGCACAAAATAGTTCTTAGGTGTCACGCAATGTTACCTACCGATTGCAAACTATATATAAAAGCTTTAATAATACCTGCAAACGCGTTTTGACACGTTTGAATTGCTTTGAATAGGAAACAAATAGAACGAAAATTGTATTTGTTGTGTAGTCTAAAAGTTCAATATTACGTTTGCGGAAGATATGCAACTGGGGTGTGCACAATGCCTATAAATATAGTCAACGGTCTCTAATTGATTAATTGTGGTTCTTCGACAAAGAGAGTGCTTCCAAAAGTGCACAAAATAATTCTTAGCTGTCACGCAATGTTACCTACCGATTGCAAACTATATATAAAAGCATTAATAATACCTGCAAACGCGTTTTGACACGTTTGAATTGCTTTGAATAGGAAACAAATAGAACGAAAATTTTATTTGTTGTGTAGTCTAAAAGTTCAATATTACGTTTGCGGAAGATATGCAAGTGGGGTGTGCACAGTGCCTATAAATATAGTCAACGGTCTCTAATTGATTAATTGTGGTTCTTCGACAAAGAGAGTGCTTCCAAAAGTGCACAAAATAATTCTTAGGTGTCACGCAATGTTACCTACCGATTGCAAACTATATATAAAAGCTTTAATAATACCTGCAAACGCGTTTTGACACGTTTGAATTGCTTTGAATAGGAAACAAATAGAACGAAAATTGTATTTGTTGTGTAGTCTAAAAGTTCAATATTACGTTTGCGGAAGATATGCAACTGGGGTGTGCACAATGCCTATAAATATAGTCAACGGTCTCTAATTGATTAATTGTGGTTCTTCGACAAAGAGAGTGCTTCCAAAAGTGCACAAAATAATTCTTAAGTGTCACGCAATGTTACCTACCGATTGCAAACTATATATAAAAGCTTTAATAATACCTGCAAACGCGTTTTGACACGTTTGAATTGCTTTGAATAGGAAACAAATAGAACGAAAATTGTATTTGTTGTGTAGTCTAAAAGTTCAATATTACGTTTGCGGAAGATATGCAACTGGGGTGTGCACAATGCCTATAAATATAGTCAACGGTCTCTAATTGATTAATTGTGGTTCTTCGACAAAGAGAGTGCTTCCAAAAGTGCACAAAATAATTCTTAAGTGTCACGCAATGTTACCTACCGATTGCAAACTATATATAAAAGCTTTAATAATACCTGCAAACGCGTTTTGACACGTTTGAATTGCTTTGAATAGGAAACAAATAGATCGAAAATTTTATTTGTTGTGTAGTCTAAAAGTTCAATATTACGTTTGCGGAAGATATGCAACTGGGGTGTGCACAATGCCTATAAATATAGTCAACGGTCTCTAATTGATTAATTGTGGTTCTTCGACAAAGAGAGTGCTTCCAAAAGTTCACAAAATAATTCTTAGCTGTCACGCAATGTTACCTACCGATTGCAAACTATATATAACAGCATTAATAATACCTGCAAACGCGTTTTGACACGTTTGAATTGCTTTGAATAGGAAAAAAATAGAACGAAAATTTTATTTGTTGTGTAGTCTAAAAGTTCAATATTACGTTTGCGGAAGATATGCAACTGGGGTGTGCACAATGCCTATAAATATAGTCAACGGTCTCTAATTGATTAATTGTGGTTCTTCGACAAAGAGAGTGCTTCCAAAAGTGCACAAAATAATTCTTAGCTGTCACGCAATGTTACCTACCGATTGCAAACTATATATAACAGCATTAATAATACCTGAAAACGCGTTTTGACACGTTTGAATTGCTTTGAATAGGAAACAAATAGAACGAAAATTGTATTTGTTGTGTAGTCTAAAAGTTCAATATTACGTTTGCGGAAGATATGCAACTGGGGTGTGCACAATGCCTATAAATATAGTCAACGGTCTCTAATTGATTAATTGTGGTTCTTCGACAAAGAGAGTGCTTCCAAAAGTGCACAAAATAATTCTTAGCTGTCACGCAATGTTACCTACCGATTGCAAACTATATATAAAAGCATTAATAATACCTGCAAACGCGTTTTGACACGTTTGAATTGCTTTGAATAGGAAACAAATTGAACGAAAATTTTATTTGTTGTGTAGTCTAAAAGTTCAATATTACGTTTGCGGAAGATATGCAACTGGGGTGTGCACAATGCCTATAAATATAGTCAACGGTCTATAATTGATTAATTGTGGTTTTTCGACAAAGAGAGTGCTTCCAAAAGTGCACAAAATAATTCTTAGGTGTCACGCAATGTTACCTACCGATTGCAAACTATATATAAAAGCTTTAATAATACCTGCAAACGCGTTTTGACACGTTTGAATTGCTTTGAATAGGAAACAAATAGAACGAAAATTGTATTTGTTGTGTAGTCTAAAAGTTCAATATTACGTTTGCGGAAGATATGCAACTGGGGTGTGCACAATGCCTATAAATATAGTCAACGGTCTATAATTGATTAATTGTGGTTTTTCGACAAAGAGAGTGCTTCCAAAAGTGCACAAAATAATTCTTAGGTGTCACGCAATGTTACCTACCGATTGCAAACTATATATAAAAGCTTTAATAATACCTGCAAACGCGTTTTGATACGTTTGAATTGCTTTGAATAGGAAACAAATAGAACGAAAATTGTATTTGTTGTGTAGTCTAAAAGTTCAATATTACGTTTGCGGAAGATATGCAACTGGGGTGTGCACAATGCCTATAAATATAGTCAACGGTCTATAATTGATTAATTGTGGTTTTTCGACAAAGAGAGTGCTTCCAAAAGTGCACAAAATAATTCTTAGGTGTCACGCAATGTTACCTACCGATTGCAAACTATATATAAAAGCTTTAATAATACCTGCAAACGCGTTTTGACACGTTTGAATTGCTTTGAATAGGAAACAAATAGAACGAAAATTGTATTTGTTGTGTAGTCTAAAAGTTCAATATTACGTTTGCGGAAGATATGCAACTGGGGTGTGCACAATGCCTATAAATATAGTCAACGGTCTATAATTGATTAATTGTGGTTTTTCGACAAAGAGAGTGCTTCCAAAAGTGCACAAAATAATTCTTAGGTGTCACGCAATGTTACCTACCGATTGCAAACTATATATAAAAGCTTTAATAATACCTGCAAACGCGTTTTGATACGTTTGAATTGCTTTGAATAGGAAACAAATAGAACGAAAATTGTATTTGTTGTGTAGTCTAAAAGTTCAATATTACGTTTGCGGAAGATATGCAACTGGGGTGTGCACAATGCCTATAAATATAGTCAACGGTCTATAATTGATTAATTGTGGTTTTTCGACAAAGAGAGTGCTTCCAAAAGTGCACAAAATAATTCTTAGGTGTCACGCAATGTTACCTACCGATTGCAAACTATATATAAAAGCTTTAATAATACCTGCAAACGCGTTTTGACACGTTTGAATTGCTTTGAATAGGAAACAAATAGAACGAAAATTGTATTTGTTGTGTAGTCTAAAAGTTCAATATTACGTTTGCGGAAGATATGCAACTGGGGTGTGCACAATGCCTATAAATATAGTCAACGGTCTATAATTGATTAATTGTGGTTTTTCGACAGAGAGTGCTTCCAAAAGTGCACAAAATAATTCTTAGGTGTCACGCAATGTTACCTACCGATTGCAACCTATATATAAAAGCTTTAATAATACCTGCAAACGCGTTTTGACACGTTTGAATTGCTTTGAATAGGAAACAAATAGAACGAAAATTGTATTTGTTGTGTAGTCTAAAAGTTCAGTATTACGTTTGCGGAAGATATGCAACTGGGGTGTGCACAATGCCTATAAATATAGTCAACGGTCTATAATTGATTAATTGTGGTTTTTCGACAAAGAGAGTGCTTCCAAAAGTGCACAAAATAATTCTTAGGTGTCACGCAATGTTACCTACCGATTGCAACCTATATATAAAAGCTTTAATAATACCTGCAAACGCGTTTTGACACGTTTGAATTGCTTTGAATAGGAAACAAATAGAACGAAAATTGTATTTGTTGTGTAGTCTAAAAGTTCAATATTACGTTTGCGGAAGATATGCAACTGGGGTGTGCACAATGCCTATAAATATAGTCAACGGTCTATAATTGATTAATTGTGGTTTTTCGACAAAGAGAGTGCTTCCAAAAGTGCAGAAAATAATTCTTAGGTGTCACGCAATGTTACCTACCGATTGCAAACTATATATAAAAGCTTTAATAATACCTGCAAACGCGTTTTGACACGTTTGAATTGCTTTGAATAGGAAACAAATAGAACGAAAATTGTATTTGTTGTGTAGTCTAAAAGTTCAATATTACGTTTGCGGAAGATATGCAACTGGGGTGTGCACAATGCCTATAAATATAGTCAACGGTCTATAATTGATTAATTGTGGTTTTTCGACAGAGAGTGCTTCCAAAAGTGCACAAAATAATTCTTAGGTGTCACGCAATGTTACCTACCGATTGCAACCTATATATAAAAGCTTTAATAATACCTGCAAACGCGTTTTGACACGTTTGAATTGCTTTGAATAGGAAACAAATAGAACGAAAATTGTATTTGTTGTGTAGTCTAAAAGTTCAATATTACGTTTGCGGAAGATATGCAACTGGGGTGTGCACAATGCCTATAAATATAGTCAACGGTCTATAATTGATTAATTGTGGTTTTTCGACAAAGAGAGTGCTTCCAAAAGTGCACAAAATAATTCTTAGGTGTCACGCAATGTTACCTACCGATTGAAAACTATATATAAAAGCTTTAATAATACCTGCAAACGCGTTTTGATACGTTTGAATTGCTTTGAATAGGAAACAAATAGAACGAAAATTGTATTTGTTGTGTAGTCTAAAAGTTCAATATTACGTTTGCGGAAGATATGCAACTGGGGTGTGCACAATGCCTATAAATATAGTCAACGGTCTATAATTGATTAATTGTGGTTTTTCGACAAAGAGAGTGCTTCCAAAAGTGCACAAAATAATTCTTAGGTGTCACGCAATGTTACCTACCGATTGCAAACTATATATAAAAGCTTTAATAATACCTGCAAACGCGTTTTGACACGTTTGAATTGCTTTGAATAGGAAACAAATAGAACGAAAATTGTATTTGTTGTGTAGTCTAAAAGTTCAATATTACGTTTGCGGAAGATATGCAACTGGGGTGTGCACAATGCCTATAAATATAGTCAACGGTCTATAATTGATTAATTGTGGTTTTTCGACAGAGAGTGCTTCCAAAAGTGCACAAAATAATTCTTAGGTGTCACGCAATGTTACCTACCGATTGCAACCTATATATAAAAGCTTTAATAATACCTGCAAACGCGTTTTGACACGTTTGAATTGCTTTGAATAGGAAATAAATTGAACGAAAATTTTATTTGTTGTGTAGTCTAAAAGTTCAATATTACGTTTGCGGAAGATATGCAGGTGGGGTGTGCACAATGCCTATAAATATAGTCAACGGTCTATAATTGATTAATTGTGGTTTTTCGACAAAGAGAGTGCTTCCAAAAGTGCACAAAATAATTCTTAGGTGTCACGCAATGTTACCTACCGATTGCAAACTATATATAAAAGCTTTAATAATACCTGCAAACGCGTTTTGACACGTTTGAATTGCTTTGAATAGGAAACAAATAGAACGAAAATTGTATTTGTTGTGTAGTCTAAAAGTTCAATATTACGTTTGCGGAAGATATGCAACTGGGGTGTGCACAATGCCTATAAATATAGTCAACGGTCTATAATTGATTAATTGTGGTTCTTCGACAAAGAGAGTGCTTCCAAAAGTGCACAAAATAATTCTTAGCTGTCACGCAATGTTACCTACCGATTGCAAACTATATACAAAAGCATTAATAATACCTGCAAACGCGTTTTGACACGTTTGAATTGCTTTGAATAGGAAACAAATAGAACGAAAATTTTATTTGTTGTGTAGTCTAAAAGTTCAATATTACGTTTGCGGAAGATATGCAACTGGGGTGTGCACAATGCCTATAAATATAGTCAGGGGTCTATAATTGATTAATTGTGGTTCTTCGACAAAGCGAGTGCTTCCAAAAGTGCACAAAGTAATTCTTAGCTGTCACGCAATGTTACCTACCGATTGCAAACTATATATAAAAGCATTAATAATACCTGCAAACGCGTTTTGACACGTTTGAATTGCTTTGAATAGGAAACAAATAGAACGAAAATTGTATTTGTTGTGTAATCTAAAAGTTCAATATTACGTTTGCGTAAGATATGCAAGTGGGGTGTGCACAATGCCTATAAATATAGTCAACGGTCTATAATTGATTAATTGTGGTTTTTCGACAAAGAGAGTGCTTCCAAAAGTACACAAAATAATTCTTAGGTGTCACGCAATGTTACCTACCGATTGCAAACTATATATAAAAGCTTTAATAATACCTGCAAACGCGTTTTGACACGTTTGAATTGCTTTGAATAGGAAACAAATAGAACGAAAATTGTATTTGTTGTGTAGTCTAAAAGTTCAATATTACGTTTGCGGAAGATATGCAACTGGGGTGTGCACAATGCCTATAAATATAGTCAACGGTCTATAATTGATTAATTGTGGTCCTTCGACAAAGAGAGTGCTTCCAAAAGTGCACAAAATAATTCTTAGCTGTCACACAATGTTACCTACCGATTGCAAACTATATATAAAAGCTTTAATAATACCTGCAAACGCGTTTTGACACGTTTGAATTGCTTTGAATAGGAAACAAATAGAACGAAAATTTTATTTGTTGTGTAGTCTAAAAGTTCAATATTACGTTTGCGGAAGATATGCAAGTGGGGTGTGCACAATGCCTATAAATATAGTCAACGGTCTATAATTGATTAATTGTGGTTTTTCGACAAAGAGAGTGCTTCCAAAAGTGCACAAAATAGTTCTTAGGTGTCACGCAATGTTACCTACCGATTGCAAACTATATATAAAAGCTTTAATAATACCTGCAAACGCGTTTTGACACGTTTGAATTGCTTTGAATAGGAAACAAATAGAACGAAAATTGTATTTGTTGTGTAGTCTAAAAGTTCAATATTACGTTTGCGGAAGATATGCAACTGGGGTGTGCACAATGCCTATAAATATAGTCAACGGTCTCTAATTGATTAATTGTGGTTCTTCGACAAAGAGAGTGCTTCCAAAAGTGCACAAAATAATTCTTAGCTGTCACGCAATGTTACCTACCGATTGCAAACTATATATAAAAGCATTAATAATACCATCAAACGCGTTTTGACACGTTTGAATTGCTTTGAATAGGAAACAAATAGAACGAAAATTTTATTTGTTGTGTAGTCTAAAAGTTCAATATTACGTTTGCGGAAGATATGCAAGTGGGGTGTGCACAATGCCTATAAATATAGTCAACGGTCTCTAATTGATTAATTGTGGTTCTTCGACAAAGAGAGTGCTTCCAAAAGTGCACAAAATAATTCTTAAGTGTCACGCAATGTTACCTACCGATTGCAAACTATATATAAAAGCATTAATAATACCTGCAAACGCGTTTTGACACGTTTGAATTGCTTTGAATAGGAAACAAATAGAACGAAAATTTTATTTGTTGTGTAGTCTAAAAGTTCAATATTACGTTTGCGGAAGATATGCAACTGGGGTGTGCACAATGCCTATACATATAGTCAACGGTCTCTAATTGATTAATTGTGGTTCTTCGACAAAGAGAGTGCTTCCAAAAGTGCACAAAATAATTCTTAAGTGTCACGCAATGTTACCTACCGATTGCAAACTATATATAAAAGCTTTAATAATACCTGCAAACGCGTTTTGACACGTTTGAATTGCTTTGAATAGGAAACAAATAGAACGAAAATTTTATTTGTTGTGTAGTCTAAAAGTTCAGTATTACGTTTGCGGAAGATATGCAAGTGGGGTGTGCACAATGCCTATAAATATAGTCAACGGTCTCTAATTGATTAATTGTGGTTCTTCGACAAAGAGAGTGCTTCCAAAAGTGCACAAAATAATTCTTAAGTGTCACGCAATGTTACCTACCGATTGCAAACTATATATAAAAGCATTAATAATACCTGCAAACGCGTTTTGACACGTTTGAATTGCTTTGAATAGGAAACAAATAGAACGAAAATTTTATTTGTTGTGTAGTCTAAAAGTTCAATATTACGTTTGCGGAAGATATGCAACTGGGGTGTGCACAATGCCTATACATATAGTCAACGGTCTCTAATTGATTAATTGTGGTTCTTCGACAAAGAGAGTGCTTCCAAAAGTGCACAAAATAATTCTTAAGTGTCACGCAATGTTACCTACCGATTGCAAACTATATATAAAAGCTTTAATAATACCTGCAAACGCGTTTTGACACGTTTGAATTGCTTTGAATAGGAAACAAATAGAACGAAAATTTTATTTGTTGTGTAGTCTAAAAGTTCAATATTACGTTTGCGGAAGATATGCAAGTGGGGTGTGCACAATGCCTATAAATATAGTCAACGGTCTCTAATTGATTAATTGTGGTTCTTCGACAAAGAGAGTGCTTCCAAAAGTGCACAAAATAATTCTTAAGTGTCACGCAATGTTACCTACCGATTGCAAACTATATATAAAAGCATTAATAATACCTGCAAACGCGTTTTGACACGTTTGAATTGCTTTGAATAGGAAACAAATAGAACGAAAATTTTATTTGTTGTGTAGTCTAAAAGTTCAATATTACGTTTGCGGAAGATATGCAACTGGGGTGTGCACAATGCCTATACATATAGTCAACGGTCTCTAATTGATTAATTGTGGTTCTTCGACAAAGAGAGTGCTTCCAAAAGTGCACAAAATAATTCTTAAGTGTCACGCAATGTTACCTACCGATTGCAAACTATATATAAAAGCTTTAATAATACCTGCAAACGCGTTTTGACACGTTTGAATTGCTTTGAATAGGAAACAAATAGAACAAAAATTTTATTTGTTGTGTAGTCTAAAAGTTCAATATTACGTTTGCGGAAGATATGCAAGTGGGGTGTGCACAATGCCTATAAATATAGTCAACGGTCTCTAATTGATTAATTGTGGTTCATCGACAAAGAGAGTGCTTCCAAAAGTGCACAAAATAATTCTTAAGTGTCACGCAATGTTACCTACCGATTGCAAACTATATATAAAAGCATTAATAATACCTGCAAACGCGTTTTGACACGTTTGAATTGCTTTGAATAGGAAACAAATAGAACGAAAATTTTATTTGTTGTGTAGTCTAAAAGTTCAATATTACGTTTGCGGAAGATATGCAACTGGGGTGTGCACAATGCCTATAAATATAGTCAACGGTCTCTAATTGATTAATTGTGGTTCTTCGACAAAGAGAGTGCTTCCAAAAGTGCACAAAATAATTCTTAAGTGTCACGCAATGTTACCTACCGATTGCAAACTATATATAAAAGCTTTAATAATACCTGCAAACGCGTTTTGACACGTTTGAATTGCTTTGAATAGGAAACAAATAGAACGAAAATTTTATTTGTTGTGTAGTCTAAAAGTTCAATATTACGTTTGCGGAAGATATGCAACTGGGGTGTGCACAATGCCTATAAATATAGTCAACGGTCCCTAATTG
>CALNHX010010482.1:0-19996 GCA_940337035.1 Agriotes lineatus
TGTCTTTTAGGTACGCATCAGCGCTGACGTCAAAGAAGTGGGGACTTTCATTGCTCCTATCCTATATAAACCCGATTTGTCACTAATTTAGTCACACATCTGTCTGTTCCACACACAAAATCACTGCTGTTTTATGTGTCTTTCGTAGATATGTTAGGTGAATTGCAGCCACTTAAAAAATACAAAGTTAATACCAGTTTGGACTTACCAATAAGTCTACTGTAGAGCGGAACGTACAAGTTGATGACCCTCCCGGCTGATAATAGTAGGAGACAAAAGATGACCCGCATCTGCAGACAAAAGTCTTTTCTGGGCCACACAAATGGCGCAAGAGTTCTGAGTTTGCGAAAACCGTTTCTCCATGTTGACACGTTCTCGTTCTGGCCCTACAATCAGAACAATTAATTGCGCGACAATGTGCACCTGCAGGCACAAATCCTAGCAACTACTGAAGTCAAAGAAATGCTGATGCTACTAAAGCACGTGTCCACTGCACCTTAAATGCGAACTTGAGCTTCAGCTTGTCAATGCGGACTTCCCTGGCATTGCTGGCGACAGGTATGTACCTGCCCTTTGCATTGACCGACATGCTAATATTATAAAACCACCGAAATTGAGCCGAACTGACAACTGACAGCACAATTTTGACAGACAGTGACGAGGCATGGTTGATAACAGTAATTGCACCACGATGCTTGTTAGCTCGTTATAGCGTCAGTTTTTTGAGAATTAAAAACCAATTTTAAGGGATTAACTGGACCAGGATAATCATCATTATGTAAGAATACTGAAAGACCTTGCTTTTGTGATTTTATGCTTCAGTAAGCACCCATAATAAATTAAACTCACCGGCCTGTTCATATTAATATTATGTGTAGAATCGTTTAGGCTGAAATAGTCGGCGTTCTGCATAATTCCTGGTGCTTTCAAACCCAGCACGAAGATTAGCAGGCATGATATGTACCGAAAAACGAATAGGGCCATTTCTATCTGATCTGTCGTGCTAAAAAAATAATTGTAAATTTACTGATTTTAATACAAAGCCATTGCTTACTCCTTCAGTTGAAACCACCATTGCCTCTGGCCTAAATTTACAAACGCCAAGTTTTCAGACACGAAAATTAATGCCCAAAATATCAGCAGGATCAATCCGTGACCTCGTGTTGGGACTGATGGTAGTAAATACTTCCGTTCTGCATTTAAGACAAATAGAGAGTAAGGATATGTGATCGTTGTTAAGACTAACGAAACTACCTGTAAGAAAAATTGTAAACATGTAGGTACACGTATACTAAGCAAATGCTGTTAAAATCTAACTAAAAAAAATCATTTATTGCTGTATAGTCAGTTAGATTTACTCAGTTCTTCAAAAATTATGTCACAAGGATCTTCAAATGGGCCACATTATTTAGAAATTGAAACTACTATCATTATACCCTGTTATCAGGCCTTCTGTTAATAGATACATTACAATAATACTGTAGTAATTGCAACAGACACGTGTGAGTAATCACATTGCCATTTGTTCCAGCAAACCAACCTTGATGCTTTGTATAAACAACTACGAAATTACACACTTATTTACAAAATTATTAATCAGTACTTACCATGTACCCATAAATTTGTTTATCGTTTAATATTGTCGCTTGAAGTACAAATCTTGTAATTTCTAGCACGGGTACCAATAGCGTAAAAAATATTTGAGCACAATATAGTTGCGATTTGGGAAGCTGATGTGCGGCAACAGGGGTGCCATATTTCTTATAAACAAAAAGCTGCACTGTTCCTGCTATGAGCAAAAAACCTGCTATTATGGAGGTCGACACGGTGTCCATAAAACATTGCGACGTGCCATGGTTCACCCAAACTTCCGACAGGGTTATGTTTGGTGGGCAGTACAGCATTTTGCACTGTATTTTAAAACCTGAAATCACAAAAATACAGGCTACGCATGCTGAAATTAATAATAATAGTAAATGCCCTTAATAACTAGTATTTAATCTATCACACAATAGTATTCAAAAGGTAGATAAGCACCTACGTGCAGCTTCAACCACACTTAAATAATGTAACAATTAGTACATATCGACCTAATGATACCTGATAACTGGAGTACTTACAAAATATTTATCTTAAAAGACTCTGACAAAAACTAGTTTTTAAATTGTCTTCAGAGCATGAGTCATCAGAAGTTCAATTCATTTGAAAATATTTTGTGCCTACAATTACTTAATAAAATAACATTTACCTTTTTTAAATCATTCCAGGTATTTAAATACTGGCAATACAAAGCGATTAGTTAATGCGCACTTTTAAGTAATTTTATTTATATTGTCGCTATTATGATCGTGGCCTGATTTTGACATCTGAATGGAGTCATTTGAACTCATTTGGTATGTGAACTACTACAGGACAGGACTACTTTGTGCATTAGAACTATTATAATTTCTTCCATCGTCCCAAGAACATAGTATAGTCTTCTTGCATCGTCCTTTGATTGAAATCCCATGTTTTTCTTTAATTCTCATAAACACAACACACATATTGAGGATTGTTGAAGATTTGCTATAAATAAATAATAAATATTTTTAAAATGTCTGCAAGTAGTTTACACTATGTAGACGTATTCTTTTCCAATATTGATAAGAACAATTTATTAAACTTTGTTTTAACATTCTTAATAAGAGTATGCTTTATCAAGTTACTGATATGGACTAAACAGATAAAAAGTAACTATTCCACTTATAAAAATATTAATCTACACAATTTAACTCAAACTCATTATTTTTTTAACAAAATCTAAAAGTGAAGTGAAGAGATAAATTACCTACCAACAAAAATTGAAAATAACATCCACCCACAAATTGCAACAAGCACCAAAAATGTGATATTCATTTTCTTGTAAACGCTTTCGCCTTTTACTTGAGAACATATTAAATTTTATGAATGGATACTCCAAACTCGTCTGTTACTTGTGTGTTACTTCATATCAATTTTAATGAATGAAAATTATTGAAATAGTTTCTGATAAGCATCGATATAGAGAAATAAGTAGAAAGAAATACTAGGTAGTTAAAATTTAAATCTGATAGAGAAACATAAATAGTGATTGATAGATATATGTTTATTCAGATTTCAGAGTTATATAAAGCAAGTTACTTCTTCACTTCTTTGTCTTTTCTCTATAAAACCAGGTACATTAAATATATATTTTTAAATCGAACTTATCGAATTTAAAACTTGCAAACTTAGTCTGCACTGACATTAACGAATACAAACATATGAACAAAAAAATCAGTAAATTATCATTATTTATCTGCGCGTTTATCTATTTATTTAATTTTGGAAACATAATCTTGTTTATTGGCTCTCGATAGCGGGCGTAAAATGGCTTTTATGACCCTACGCCCTATAAAGTTGCTAAGTAGTATAACAAGCACTAACCATGTATAGTATAGCAACACCAACAGACTGTATAGAAACTAGAAACCGTAGCACACCAAAAATTCACAGCGCCAGCACAACGATGACGCAGTAGTCTGTAGCCAAGATACTGAACCCTTGAATTTTGTCCATTTTGAGAACCAAAATAAAATAAAACGTATGTACCACGCGCATAATCACGATTATAGCTTCCAGGAAATGTAAAGCTCTCCGCTTCGAGTCGCGGTATAATCTATTGATTATGCCTTTAATACAAAAATAACTATTATCCAAATGGAAATGTGCTGGTCACTAGAATCTGTTTTTAATCTATTTTTAATAAATATGTACGCCCTCCCACTTGTTGTTTTAAGATGTAGAATATTTTATTTATTTTTTAACAACGAAAATGTAATTGGCTTGTTTACTTTCGCAACTGTTGCGTTTAATTCTTTATGATTTTTTTTATAGTTTCGTTGCTTTATAATTTTTTTTTGCCAGAATATAATGTAAATCTAAAATTAACTTTGCTACTAGTAAGCAACGTTTTCTATATGATAACGATTTTTAAAGCATATACTAAACAAATAAGCTCAAGTTTTATAGTGTAGAAGGCTTATATGCCAATACTAAACAAAATGCACCAGAGATTCGCTATAGGGAAATATGGCAAACTCATCAGTTAGGACGATGGCATAAAACAGTCTGTATTTTACTATTACAAATAAAATTGCATATAAAGCGCCAAAAAATGTACAATCAAAAACACTAGAAATGGGACAAGAAGACTCCTTCCGTGATTCTTTGTTTTCCGGGGTTTTCCCACTTTCTTCTTTTTATCACTTTCTGCTTCTTTATACTTGTCTTTCTCTCCATGTTCATAAGTGATACTACTTGTCCATATCAATTTAACTGCCTTTTTTCAATTTATTGAATTGATTCAGGCTGTTACTTTGTTTTACCTATATGTTTATAAATGTTCTTTTAATCAATATAAATTGCCCTGTTTATTATTATTTGAATATTAATAATTAGTCTTTGTGCTAGTTCCTGAAAATCAGGGTTAGTTTCCTTTATCTAGATTGCTTATTCTGAAATTTGATAAACTGATTTTAATTTTGACAACACAATATAACTTCTGCCAAATGATACTTCACACAACCTTGAAAATTCAATGACAGATACCAGATCGTTACATTTGTTATATACCAATACAAAACAGTAAGTAATCCCTTAATAATGAATTCACATTTTATTCTTTATTTTCTTTCAGTGCTTATCTAAATACCTAAACTCACCCACATTTTACTCGAACTTATCAATGTCCTCGGTGTAAACCAATTTGTCCCACTCTGCTACCGATCACAACTGCTCCATTCAATAAACACAGTGAAAGCCTCCACTGACAACCAATATGTCAAAACTGCCTAGAATCAGGAACAGAAGCTCCCTCACAGCATGGACCCAAACAGACCCCAGTTGCAGTCATTCACCTCCAAAACCGCATCCAAAAACACTCTTCTAAAGTACTCCACCGACTAGTACCAATGACCTCGGTACAAGTACAGGACACCAAACCTCAACTGACAAATTCTTCAAAATTGTTCCCTCTACCAACGATCTCCCTACAACTCCCCTTTCGTACCAACAGCTCGATGCAATCCTACTTAATCGATGAGTAATGTCAAATGTAATTCCTCAATAAACTTAATTCTTATTTTAAAATTCCATTTCTATTTCACCACGCAAATTTTGTCTTAATATCAACCATTCGTAACTTCCAAACATGTTATTCTTCAAAATAGGGTTTATTTCATAATTTTTAAGTTATACCAATTAATTACAGCTTTACATTTTTAAAATTTTGTTATCTTCATAATTAAAACAAAGTCCTTAAGTCCTCATATTTTCTCCTTCCAACACACTATATCTTTATTTTTGATTTCTACCCACTAGGTGCAATAATCTATTTCTATTAAGTACTATTTGTCGTTATTGTCGACTTTCATATTCAGATATTACATCAACTTCGGAACTGCCTCGAAATTTTGTTTTTTCTGTGAGATATTAGCACTATATTGTCTGTATATAATTATAATAGCTTGATACGAGCCGGCTTTAAAAAAAATGCATATATGTGCTAAAATGCCTCGCTGAGTCCAGTCCGTCATAAAAATGACAGTTATTTTTTTGGCGAACAAATAATTTGCTAATACAATTCGGCAAGAACGGACAGTTAATAAAAATCCTCGAAAGCCGACAATAAAACGTATCGACGGCTCTCCGGTGAAAACGACCGTTACGAAGCAATACGCATTTAAAATCAGATAAACAAACAACCCTGGCGTTGTTCTATGAATGATGTCATTTTTGACAGTGGTCTATTATGAAATGTTTTACTGGACTTTTTCCACTGTCTTGGGTGTTTATCACACGACGTTTCAGGAGTTTTTGATGTACCCCGTCCTCAGGTGAATGAACTCTTGGTTAGTCTTTCGAAGGACTGATTTTTGTAAGTCTTTTCCAATACACTCGGTGCCTACCTTGGGGTTTACACCCGGAACCTCTGCTCGCTGTGATTACGAGTCTGTCACTCTTACCACTAGGCCACCAGGACGGGAGTAAATCAAAAACTCCCGAAACTTCGTATGATAAACACCCAAGACAGTGGAAAAAGTCCGATAAAACACCTAATAACCCTTTAGTTTGCTCATCCCTGCACGGATTTAATCTGTGTAAGGACTTTTTAGAACCAGTATAACGTCAGCCAACAGCCGAAAAGGAAGAGGTAACCAAAGCAGCAAAGATCACCGAGCGCGCGCGATTTTTAAGAACGACGAACTCCCAAATTCATACCGCTCCCGAGTAGCATTAGATCGACCGGATCATCAGTAGTAATTAACGTATTTAGAGGGGTAAGCCAGTCTTAACATTCGAGCATATTTTTACCACTCGAGCGAGCGTAGCGAAGCAGAAGTGGTAATTTATGTGAGCAATGTTAAGACGGTTACCCCTCGACATGCGTTCATTAGTTTATTGTTCATTGAGGCAATAATTTTGAATCAATAATAATTACTAAAAACTGCTAAATCGAAATCGGACTATCATGAATATGTGTGATATTGCTATAGCGCCTGTCGTAAACAAAATAAAAATCTTAAAATGGAAACGCAAAACGAGTTCCTTGTTATCCCGGATGAAATTAAGAAGATTGCCGCCTCCGCCACCGAGGAAATTGTCCCTTCGAGTGGATGCATGTTAAATGTATCTTAACATTCGAGGACGCGATCATGTTAAATACTGTTTAACATTTCAATAAACAATAAAAAATATAACAAATTTAGCACAATTGGTCGACCATCATTTTATATGAAACGCAAGCCGTATAATAAAGGCTCGAAAACGGGACTATCATTGACAACTGCTCACAAAAGAACCCGCGTCGGAAAATAATAGTAAACCTGCAAAATAGAACATAAGGATATTTAAATTAATTTAGCGTTTCCCTAAACGGACCGGTCCCATGCGAGGTGTCATTAAACGCGGAAAATTACTAAACATTCAACAAAATCCGTGCCAACGCGAAGAAAATAACAAACACTAAAACAATCTCGGGGTAACTTTAAGGCGAGGCAAGATAACTTAAAACGAACAAACGCTACGGCACAACCCTTTAGTGTCTCGTACCAAAACATTTGTATTTTTACCACCAAACTAATGCTGCCTAAATTAATCCGCCAATTGGATACGCCAATAAATTAACTTTGCGGAACCAAACCTCCACCAATTTAATCGCTCTACCCCCACTTTGTGAACCAATGACCGTGGAAAATGCGAAACACAAAAGGGAAAGCCCTTTAAATAGTGCAACGCTGGGGGCAGAAAACACTCGGCCCCGAGTCCAACAAGAAGGAAAACACTCCAGTCTGAGGAGTCCTCCGCCGCCTGCTACACTCAACATCCTCTAGTCTAAACCCGGAGTCTATCTAGAAGGAAAACACTCCACCCGGAGTCCACCTAAAAGGAAGATGCGCCACCCGGAGTACACCAAGCCGACAACACTAAACCCTGAGTCCACCTAGCAACCTGAGAAGCTTTCCGCCGTCTATTACACTTCACGCAGAGTCCACCGAAGACAACTCAACACCGAAAGCCAGCACCCTGACGAGCTGACATAATCTCCGGCGACGATGTGGGCGAGTCCGCACGAGCCGCACCCTGTTCCCGGCGTAAGCACGAACCTGGACCCTGGACCCTCCCTGCAGTTTATTTCACTCACCGTTCGTCTCTACTCGGGCGAAGTTTTGGATCGTCAGCGCGCGCGCGCAGCGCCAGCGCTGACTACCTACTACACTCCCCCACTCGAGGAAGATCTGAAGCTGCGCAGACTCCGCTACACGAACACGTCAGGAGCGTGACCCCCCTTGTACATATATGGTTTACCCATAGTTAATATTTCAGTTTTGTACATACGTAAGTTTACCATAATAAAGATAACTGTTAAATTCAACCGACTGTTTCGCTGAGGGATGCGCCTCCAGGTTTATGACTTCCACCATTCGCTTCATCTCTGAGCTACGCTTAAGGTCGTACTAAGCTTCTATTGTTACTGGGTTCATGTTCAGGTATCCACTTTGGGTATTGAGCGTCTGTTTTACATTCTTAAATATTCGATTCATATATACCTATCAGAACTTAGCGAATATTTCTGTTTTATTTCTTTTTCCATTTCAAACTTTGTAGAAGTCCTCCCATTAGCTGTACTCTACGCTTATTACACGAATGTATTTTATTTTAATTACTTGTGTAAGTTCGTTCCACTTTCCACAGCATTAACAATAATGTCTATTAATTTCCTAATATTATATATTGGGAGTATTGCGTTTATTTCCCATTCTTTCGGTATCTTATTTATTTTCCACGTTTTATTGTATATTTTATAAATCCACGTTATCACCGATTCTTCACCATGCTTTATCATTTCTGCTTAGCATTCGGGAGGTCGTGGTCATGCTAGTTAAGACATATTTTGTATTAGTTTTAGGCCCCCTTCTTCTAAGTTCTTTAGTTTTTGTGAAGATACGCCATTCCACTCGGTTGATATTCTAATTTTAGTCTACTCAATGATTTTTCTTTTCTTAATCCTCATTCTTTACTTCCCCCATTCGTCTCCAACTTTCTCGGTTTTGTGCGTTATTTCTCCAAGTCTTTTGGTGTCATCTATCCATCTGTGTTGCAGAAGTACTCTATTTCGTCTAGCTGTCCGCGGTCTCCAGAACTGCTGCCCCAAAATCTCCATTTGTATCAGGCTATACCTATGTTTTGCTACGTCTATTATTTGATTTTCTGTCTTATCCACTCCATTCTCTGCGGTCTGTTAGTTTAACTATTGAGCAATCGAAGTTCCATTGCTCTTTGTATTCTTTGATTTCTGAGAACATATATGAGACATTTTTCTAGTGATTACCAATTTACTGACTTAATTGACAGTGATAATGAAAGTGACACAAATACTTAGTTGATTAACTTATACTTACATATACTTATTATAAAATTATACGTACAGTACTCAAATACTTAGTTTTATTATATAATTATGCATACACGCTACGCGACTGGACTGCAAGTATTCAAACTGCATAAATACGTCTTCTGCGCACTGGCGCGCTCGCCTTCCTCGTGAGCACATCTGTATCATCGTGTATTTCTGCTATATGTCCCGCTAATTTCACTTGAGAGTGGTTGGCCTTTTACTAATAACGGCCGTTGTTCTATGTAGCCTCTTTCTCTTCTAAATTGTTGGGACTCCATTTACGGCACAAAACAAACAAAAGCGTCGGAAACTAGGTTGTCATTTACTGAAACGGCCACACTTCCCCAACGCGATGGTGTTCGGTCTTGCATAAAAAAGTTTTCGCCACTAGCTCACAGTCGGGACAAGGGGGATTCTCCTGGAACGATATTTTGGGGGTACATAATTAGTTTGAAAGATGTTATTGCCATGACGCCACGAATTCGTAAGTCAACCACATTTAACTTCTTCAAGATAGGGGGAAAACCCTCAGAGTGATGTGTGAACCAGCTTTTCTTCAACGGGAACATACCTTTGTTGATTTTTGATACGACGCTGCCAACCGCTGTACAAAAAATAAAACAAGTACACAATAAAACAACTAATGGCAATTTTAACGAGCTACCTATTGAATAACTTGCACGAGCAAAATGACATCTACAGTCTGGTTCATTAAAGTGTTGTACAGCATTTGTGCTTTGTGGATATAAATTAGGTATACAAAGTTAAAAAAAGTGTATATTGTAATGCTTTACGGCCCACAGAAATTCTGATTGCCTAAGTAACAGAATGAATAAGCTCAAAATGAGCACAGAATTTAATATTTTATTTATAGCAAGATAATCAGTATTTTACATTAATAAGTGCACTTGATGTGAGCAGCAATAACTAATAATTTGAGGGATAAAAGTTAGCATGAGATAAAAGAGGTTTTAGAAGGGTTACGTTCAGAGTTTCAGATGTGATAAATGTTCGGAAGAGCCAATGCAATTTAATTTGTAACTGACTGAGCGTAGTAACGTCCAACATAATGTGGATAAAATGATACAGAATGATTTGTTGAGTACATAAACTGTATGAGCGTTATGTATTAAAAGTTTATAAGCCAGAAAATTAGCTGAAAGATAAACAAAACAGTGCTAGCAAAGCAATAATTGCAATAGAGCAAGGGAACAATGTAAGGCAACCGATCGAAAGGCAATTAATTAGTGAGATGCTAAAGAAACTCAAGTGTATCAGTGCATTATAAACCAAAGTGGAAATTAAAAGCAGAGCAAAGTGTAGTGACATTTATTCCAAGAAAAAGACAAATTTAGTAGTTAGGCAAAAACATGACATCAATACTGTAGTACATAAGTTGAAACACTTAATCAAACCTAATTTCTTTTAAGCATATGAAAATCTTGTTGCTAAGTTATGAGACAGTCAATTGTCAAGAAGAAAATAAACAAGCTTAAATTTTACATGTTGGGGGCAAATTGAGCTCCACATTTCACTGTATTAAATTGTGAATAAAAAGTCTTTTGTAATACCAGTTTTGTGTAAAGTTATTCACCAAGTTGTGGCGCATTCACAAATTCGAGGCAGTTCCAAACATCGGAAGGCAGATCTTTTTAGTCCTACGTGGAGAGGAAAGCTTCAGCAATCGGTGGGTGTAGAAATTTCAACCAACAAGCCAATCCCAAGTGCGTAATTCCCGTGGCGTCATTGAAAAGTGTATCCAGCTTCCGAAAGGTCTCCGATTAAGGTAGGAATTCACAGGAAGCCCTTGCAGCAGCCCCATAATTCTCGGGGTCCTTCAAGTTCAGACTGTCTACGAGGTGTAGCACCAGGTTCCAGTTGCCCAGATCCATCCAGATCCGAGTATCTGAGGTAGCGTCCCTAGAAAGTGCGAGTTGACGCGGAATTTGCAGTTTTTGCCGGAAATAGGACAAAAGCACATCTGAGAGTGGGTTTTGACGTCATCTAGAAAAAAAATGAGGTTAGCCGTTACTACGTCACAGAATTAATCGTATTTACCTGATGCATCCTTGCTATTTTGGTGTAAATTTTGTGCTATTTTACACTGACGGATCATCTTGTTTACCGAACTAGATTTAGAGGTTATTTGATCTGTCAGTTGGGAATGGTGCATTTGCCCTAATAATTGAGAGTAATTATCATACAACAAATTATTTGTCATACAAAGTTTTCCTACTGAATTTTATGAACCGACTCCGCTGAGCTAAGATTTGTTCACCGGAAGCCCTAATTTATTGCAGATGAATAAAATAAGGAAAGAGGAATAAACCATTGATTTTTTGGTAATAAATATTACATTCTTTTAATTTTCCCCGAGTTTGACAGGCAAGTTCGTTATTGAAACTATTTAATTCATAAAGTGTAGTACCCCTTGCCCTAATTAGAAATGTTATATTTTATTCTAAAATCCCATATTATTATTAAATCGAGGCTGCTATTAGCTACAGTATACCGGGTGACAATGAGACTAGGGCCATGCTTATATCTTCTTTATTTATGAATCGATTTGGATAAAATTTTATAACAAGATACTAGACATAATTTCTGATTGGCCGATAGACATAGTCAAAATGGCTGACTTTCGGTCTTACCGGAAATGATACCAACTTTGATTTTTTAAATTAAACACCCTGTATATTTTATGTTTTTCTGAATTTACGAGTCAAACTACATGTAATAGTCTTTCCAAATTTCAGTTTTTTAAACAAAAAAATTATTTTTTTAATATTTATTTTTTATTATAGGAGGCCTTGACTTGAAAAATCTATTTTAATTGACTCTAGCAACTCTTAATAATAGCTATTTTATCAATAAGGTCAATAACAAACATTTAATAAAAGAATATAATTTGCTAAACTCGTTTTTTAAGAAAAAGTCACTTTTTTTAAATGGCACCTACTAAGGGCCATCTTGCCATTAGATAGAAAATGTAATTACTTACCAATCTAACAATATGCATCATGCACTACTTTATCTTTATCTTAAACTGAAAATTAATTAATTAATTATTCTTTTAAATATTTTTATGTCTTACCAGTACCTTATTAGCTCTTAACAACTTCGATACGCGGGCATAAAAAGGATGATTATGCTCTAGGGCATTAAGGGTTGCTATAGTTTTAAATAGATTAATACAATACAAACACGAAGTTGACATTTGTCATTTTATTTATTTTCATTTACAATGAAAGAACAATTATTAAATGTACCAGTAATAGAAACACTTTTCCCGTCTAATTGTAAGGTTGCGGTATTTGATATTGAAGACCCTCCAGCTAGAAGTTTGGCGACTTTATTTTTGGATGCGATACTGTCTTCTAAATATCCTTCCACAACGCTCGAACTCCTCCAGCCGCCATGTCTTTTTAATGTAGTCATACTGGCTCCTGCGTCCGCTAGTAAGGTGGCTGATGTTCTTCGCAAACAATGACCTGTGTATTGGTCGGCATCTTTCAAATTTAAATATTTAGCTATGGTAGCAGGAATCTTTCCAAATGTATTTTTTCCTACAACCTGAGCACAACAGCGGCCGTTTCTATAATTTACGAAGTACCTCCGTAAGCCTTGTGGTCGCAACGATCCATATTTTCTTATCAGCTTCAAAGAACCCATTGTTTCGTCATCAATAATGGTAAAAATACGTTTCTTGTCGGTTTTTGTTTCGGGTATGGTCACAACAATGACTTCACCCCTGTCGTCTATATGATTAATTAACATATTCACTAATTCTTCCCGCCTGCAACCTCCAAACACCCCAAATAACAGCGCCACTTTCATCATCAGAAACGTTTCGTTTGGTGCTTCCTGAATAAACTTTATCACTTCCTCTCGAGTTAAAACCTTCGATTTTTTTGGTTCATATCCTTTAGATCTTTGTTTTAAAAAAGCTACTAACTTGGGGTATTTTCCAATGTCAATATTTTGGTTCAGTAGTACTGTTTTCTTGAGCATAGAAAACTTTGTCCAGAGCGAGTTTGCAGCAAACTTTCCAGACTGTAAATAAGTAAACAAATTACCATAATGATAATAACAGTGTGAGACATACCAATTCTTCAAAATATCCCAACAAAACTGTTTCATTAATGAGTGCAACACCATTGTCTACCATCCATTCTTGAAATTTGTCAAATTCCACTTCGTACAATCCTTTTGACTTTCGGGGTAATATATTTTCCGTTGCTCTCGCTGCTCTTTCGAGAATTTCTTTGGGAATTTCAATAATTTCTCCGTTATTCATCATTTTGTATTTCGTTCTGTCAGCGTTTTGTGCAAAACAAACTTTTGGTTGTTTAGATACTTTCCCTAGTTACCAAATTCACAGACCACTCGTCACGATAAACTTCAATCATATCAATATTAAATTATTGTTCTCCAAGGTATAGAACTGGGGGTAAGACATAAAATATTGTATGTACCACGGGCATTACTTGATGTCTATGCCCTCTGGCGACTTAAAAACTCTCGGGCCTAGCGGCCCTCGACCTTTTAAACTCGTCGCCCTCGCGCATAAACATCATAATAATGCCCTTAATTCATAAATAACTATTAGGGCAGTAATGCAGTAATAGGAATGACAATTTTAATTATAAACTGCCAACTGTCAAAGTGAATTGTTGTTCAGTTTAGCAGTTTGCCTTTTAGTTTTGAACTTACACAAGGCATTATTTCGGCAGAAGTTATTTTAAGTGTTTAGTGTCATATTTTTATCGCAATGTCCAAATTGGGTAGTGGAAAAGAGCTACGTTCTCAGACTCGCGAAGTGGCATTTGACGTGTACGAGTTTCTAAAGGCGATTGTTAATAAGGAAATTGACATTACCAATTCATCAGAAACAGAAATTAAAAAACATGCGTCTGCCGCAACCGGAGCTTCCGTTGCGTATATTTATAAAATTTTAAAAGAAGGGGCTGCTAATACAAGAGAAAACGAGGAGGAATTGGAAGATGAAAACGCACAGGAAAATGAAGACCATCCGAAGGTTTTCAGTTCCCACAAAAAGAAACGCCTGCGAAAAAGTCCAGTAACCGATTTAGAGGATATATTGCAATGGATTATGAGAATTTGTTGTGATATGATTGATAAATAAATTCAATCAAAAGTCCACCACACAAATTATTTTTAATTTTGAAAAAAATCTAACTTTGATTAATTTCTGGGTTTGCCGATTTATAATATTTGCTATAGTAGTTTGCCCTATATTGATAATGCATCCCTCTGTTAATAATAAATTGCTAGCTCAGATAAAGTACACATGAAACTCAAAATCTCAGGTCTTGGGTTCCCAATTTCAATCGAATTTTAAAAAAACTGGCTCGGACGCCACTGCAAAAGTGATTTGAAATTCAATTCGAACCGTACTGCGCCGGTGCAGATAAACTGACAGATAAACTGACCCACATAATTCAACTTACGCTGTCCGCCTGTGTTTTGAAATGAATTGTTAAAAGGTTTTAATGAGCAATTTGATCAGGTAAGTTTTTAATTTCGCGCCTTCAATCGGCGTCACTAAGCTCTTTTGTTTTCCAGGCCAAAACCGCGATTAACTTGTTCCAAAAGGACGCTTCCATGCAATTGTTATTCTTAACCTCAAAATTTGGACTTAAAATGGAAATCCTGAAGACGTAGCTGCTCATGGACAGGAACAACAGCTGGATTTTGGTTCCCCAGCTCGTGTTTTAGGTAAGGTATCACTTTCCCTGCTTTTTGCGCTGGTTAATTTTGGCAAATGCACTAACCTTACTTTCTTTCGGATGCTGCCTCGGAGACCTCATCTATGGTGCCTACGCTGTTTGTTGAGCCCCCTGAATGCTGAGACGGATGTGCGGCGTCTTGTAGACCTCGGCCGGACCTGCTGGTACCCTATATCAGCCTCTGGAAAGCCGCAGAACACTTGCTTGGGATGCTGGGACGACTGCCGTTGGAATCGGAGGAGGTGGCCGACGAAAATTAATTTTATATCGTAGAAATCGCCACCTTTACTCTCACTGATGCAGCACAAATTTCTCTACACACTGGTGATATTTTAAACTCAATATTTTTATGTTTCCTACGAGAAAACTTAATAACTTAGTAGAGCAAAAACTGGCATGTCAAGAATAATTTTATTTCAATTGTTTGTTACCAAGCTTTTTATAAACAATAAAGCATCTAAATTCGAATTGACAGGATATAAACTGGGTACAAATTAACAACTTCCAACAATAAATTCAAATTTTACAATATATTTTGTGAAATTTCTTACAACTAAAATAAATGTTTTTCAAATTCTTCTTTAAAAACGCTTCTTAGCGCCACTTACTTCGTTTTATTATATTTGTCTTGTCGCGCACGTCACTCTATTGATTAACTATTTACACTAACTTTGTTCATTTCCTGTTAATGTGTGATTTTCCTCATTAATTAAATAATGTGTCCTTTTCCCCAACTTTTATATTAATCTTGGTTGCATGTTCTATTTTAGAATTTTCTTCTGGATTGTGCTCTATTGCACCATGTTCCATTCATTTATCCTCTTCTCTTACCTTATTTACAAAAACTCATAACACACGTCTTTATGTAATTATTAATTTAATTGCTAACGCTTCCTTTTAAGCTGTGCATATTTTGAACTATTGTGCCAGTTTTAACAAATATAGGTTCGGTTTCTACATTGCCCAAACCTTTTATATTATGTTTTAAAATTATTTTACTGACTCCAATACATGAAAATTGAGCTTCAATATTTTTCTATTAATTCAATTACTTTCAATGTTAATGGCCAAGTTTCGCCATTGTGGTTATGATTTGATAAATTATACGGAATTTCTCAGTTGTATGCATTACCTCAACTCTGTGCTTTAGTGACATTTTTAATTTCTTTGCATTGCTACCAGAGCTGAGTAGAAGGCTAAATACCACTGCAATATCTATGCAGAAAATACGTCAGGTGGTCCGGATAAAATACTTTGAAAAATTATGGATTATGGATGAAACTTACATTCATGGTAACCATACAAAAAATCGCACTTGGTCTAATAAATCCAAAAATGGTTTATTTTGTAATATTTAAAGGACAACGGTTAATAATGCTCCACGCCGGCGGGGAATACCACGGTTTGATTGCAAACGCGCTCCTAATATTCAAATCGGGAACTAAATCCGGAGATTATCACGACGAAATGAATTTCGTAAATTATGAAAAGTGGCTAACGGAAATGTTAATACCAAATTTACCCAGAAAATCTGTGCTAGTCATAGATAATGCTCCATATCACAACGTCCAGCTAAATCCAGCGCCCCATCAAAATGATAGGAAACAAAAAATGATCGACTGGTTGATAGGAAAAAGCATACCTTGTTCAGAAAACATGACGAAAATACAATTGTACAATTTAATAAAAAATGTTAAGCATCAATATCGTCAATATAAAATAGACAGCATCTTGGAAGCTCACGGCCATACGGCATTAAGATTGCCACCATATCACCCGGAACTTGATCATATTGAACTGATTTGGGCAACAGTAAAAAATTATTCAATATAGTTTAGTATTGTAAAAGATATGTTGATATTATGTGTAATTTAAATGATATAGTTTTTTTTTATTAATTATAGAAGAAAATTTAGAGAAGATTATAGTAAATGGAATGAAGATTTTCTGTCGGTTTTGTAATTAATAGAATTTGTATTTTTTTTATTTTAATCATTTCATATATAAGGCGTTTTTGTAAAATATTTTCTTTTTGCAATATTTTAGGTGAGTTAAAATTAAAATTATGATAATTATTAACTGCATGATTAGAGAGGGCAGTATTTGGTCTATTTGGGTTTAAAATTTTTGTTTTTATAAAATCTTTGTTGAGTTAATCTTTTTTTTAGATTTTGTTTTGTTTGTCCTATGTATTTAGCATTGCAATTATTACAATTAATTGTAATAGTTGCAAAAAGAAAATATTTTACAAAAACGCCTTATACATGAAATGATTGAAATAAACAAAAATATAAATTCTATTAATTACAAAACCGACATAGAAAATCTTCATTCCATTTACTATAATCTTCTCTAAAGTTTTTTCTATAATTAACAAAGAAAAAAAACTACATCATTTAAATTACACTTAATATCAAGATATCTTTTACAATACAAAATTTTTGTATCAAGTTATACCTTTAAAATAAGAAAATTTTAGATTTCAAATTTTGACATATGACATTATATATATACAAAATCGTTTTAAATATTCTTTTCAAGTTATATTGTAAGAATTATTATTAACCATAGAACATTTTACAACTTCAAATTCTAAAAATTTCAATCGACATTACATAAGGTAAGAGTAAATATACATTGTTTAAGTGATCTAACCTTAATCTCATTTTCCTTCTAGTCTATTGTATTTCAACGTAATGTGTATTTTCTGAGGAAGTCAGCTGAGCTGACGAAACGTCAAATATATTATTATAAGAAGATAATTAGAGACAGCTGTTATAAACAAATATAATTGTAAAAAATTATGTTGCATTAGTAAATACAGAGTTTAAATTAGAGGATGCCAGAAACCTCGCAATAAAAACATTTAGTGAATTGACAGTGGAATAAAGTGTGTGGTCACGTGCGGAAGTGGAGCAGGAATTTTGGGCCAATGAAGTGCATATGGATATAGTAACGGAACCTTTAATTATAAGAGTGAATCAAGATAATAGTAGCGATGACAGTGACTTTAGCTTTACTGATATGTCAGAGAACGAAGATAGTATCTGAGTGAACTTTTTTATTTTATTTTTGTAACTGATTAATTAAACGTTGTGCATTGTTAATTAAGCCTCGATACAATTTAGAATTTCGGATGTTTTCTATTATTTGCAGGAAACAAGCCTATATAAAAATAGTAAAGTTTAAAGACGCAAGCGTCAGTTTTTTAGCGTGAATGTACAGCAGTGACGCACCAGCGAATAGAGGCAGCCGAAGTGCACGATATGATGCGATTGCACCCGAGAGCTGGCTGCTTGAAATTCTAAGGTTACGATGCTGAAGCTGTACCTATTTGAAGATTTGGGGAAAAGGTCGAGATATTTTCATTAATTACTTCGCTTATTGGTCAGATGGTTAATGATGTTATAACTTTTATTCTTAATCAAATAATTAGCCCTTATATGTCATTACCGTTATCGCACCTAGAATATATTTAAAGAAATTTACTTTCGATTTTATAATGTAAAGCATTCCAATAAATCTGTTGCAGAATTGTTATTCTAGAAATGCATTACTTTCTATAAATTTTTCTCAAAAAAATGAACTAAACTTCACTTGAAATGCCCATACAAATATGTATGTTTTTATATAGTGTATTAAATTAAAAATTGCAGCTATTTTGTTTTAATCACAAAGAATTAATGGTTGTAATTATACAATGACGTAACGTAACAAAATCGAAACTACATTTTTTGTCGCAATCATTAACACACCGTTTAACATTAGTCTGTTGGATTAGAAACGGCTTATTATAACACTACCTACTACGAAAAGGAATTACGTTTGACGTACGAAATGACATTAGGTACTTATTTGTCAAATTGAAGTATAAGAATATTAAATTGATACAAAAATTACTTAAATCTGGAAGAACCAGATTTACCGAGTTCATCTACCCCAATCTATTATAAATAACTATTTTGTAATTTCCCAAACGTTCAGCTGGAAAATGCGATGCCTGTCATGGTATCGCGAGATAATATTCTTTTATTGCTGCTGCTTCTTGATATATTGTTATTATCAACGCCAGGTTTAATTTTATTAAAAAGTTTGCAATTCAAACACCATGGATCTGAATATAAACATGTACATACTGAAATCGAACAATAAAGAATATTAAAAAACGGTAGGTACAGTATATAATTAATCAATGAACCAGACAATATTATTGTGAGCTAATAAGTGATTTATTAAAATTGATTTTACTTGATTAATCATTTTATAAATTATTATCGATTCTTACGGCGCTTTAGTCCATGCAAAATGAATTCAACTCGGTTACTATTAGGTCAAAAGATTTTTTTTTGTTATCATGCAGTAATAATGATCGTAGGTACCTTCAAACATTTCAGACACTGTATTTTATTGTATTAGTTGATTTGATTTATTCCAATAGATAATACTCAAAAATAATATGTAGAAAAGTACAAGACAACAAAACTATATTATAATTAAACAACAATAGTAAACATTTTTCACTGTTTCAAAATATGAATTGGTTAATATATTGGTATTGCATTTAGCTATGGAAAAAGTATTGTTATGGTATTGGTAGAGGGGTTTAAAAATCTGATTAATAAGATTCAAAATTACAATATTATAAATTACAAACATGAATTTAGATGTGAAATGGATATCTAAATTATTAAGATGTATTTAGAAAAGAGGGGAAATAGAATTTATAATTTAATTAAATGAAGCTAATTCTTAAACTGTAGGATTTTAACGTAATTTAATATCTGAAATGAAAATGGAAGTTAATGAGAAATACTTTTTCGAAATATACTATTTAACATAGTAGGTATTAGACATATAATAAAGCTTCAATAGTGTGTTGGACTGTAAACAATAAGCTAGATCGCTAAGGAGATAGTTTATTGATTAGAATAAAAAATAATGTAATACAATTTGTAGCGTTTGAAATTAAGAAATAAATCCTTTATAAAGGTTTTTAAAAAGATATTTTGGTAAATAAAAGGGTTAAAATTGGAAATAAAATTGGTGTGGTGAAAAAGAATAAAAAGTAAAATGTTAAAAGAAGAAAATAAGCAGACTAGATGGATAAGAATGGGGCGAGAAGACCAATCTAATCGTACCTATTAAATAATTCACAACACTACAGACCTTGTTTACACCATCAAAAGTACCAAAGTTGCATTCATACGTTTCTATTTTCGGGTTTTTGTAAACAAACTTCGCAGTACTTTTAATAGTGATATTATCACAGAAAACAATTGCTTATGCCCAT
>CALNHX010010482.1:20019-39844 GCA_940337035.1 Agriotes lineatus
TATAACTTATTAAAAGAAATCGTTATTTCAATACAAGAGTAAGATCATATAAGCTTCAATAATTGAAAAGCTACCTGATTTAATTAAATTGAGTAAACTAACAGCACCGAGAGGAGGTGTATAAAATAACAATATATATTTATTTTTGAACGTAGATAGTTTACGGTAGATCGTTATGCGAGAACTATCTACTTAACTTCGTATTTTAATTTAATCATTAAAGGCATATTTTTTTATTAAGTTTATAGACCCAGACCAGAAATAATGTCCATATTCTTTGATGTTGCATACAAGCCTAAGAGTGAGCCAATAAATTATTTCGATTAACGAAAGAAGGGAAAATCCTATAAACAGAGCAAGTAACCCTCCGCAGTGCGCCAGAAATTCTGGAACTCCATATAATTCGTGTCTCTCCGATGTGATAAATTGACTCCGCTTGAACATGAAGTCTACTCTAGTGACTCTCATCCTGAAATTAAAATAAAAGAATTTTAGAATTTGAGAAGAACATAAAAGGATTGAAGAAGTATTGATTGCAATATCGTTTTTAAGTTGACGCATAACTAGATTCAATAGATCACAAAATCTGAGCATACGTTGCAAACTAAAGTGAAAAACAAAGCAAATGTTTTCATTTTAAAATGCTTTATTTTCTAATGCAAGTGATAATATACAGGTTGGTTGCTCTTTCATTGCACAGCTTATATCTTCGGTAATATTGGAGATACAAGAAGAAGTCAAAGGAAAACGTTTCTGAGCTGAATTTTATCTATAACATAGTGAACATAATAAGTTTTCATTGCCTACTGGTTTTTGGAAAAAATACCAACCTTTTCAAACAGAATGTTCTGTATTTTAATTGAAAATTGAAAAGCTTATAAAGTTCTGAATACAGTCAAAATTTCACTTTTTTCATTCAAGCTTCATTTGTGGGCTCCGAGATCACCTGATCTTTCGATATTAGACTTTTTTGTTTGAGATTTTCTAAAAAACAAAGTTTACAATACTGTGTCTGATATACTAGACAACCTAAAAAATAAAATTCGTTTAGTGGCCTAGGTAATTACCCCTGAAATTTTACGTAGATGCCGACATCATATACTGAGAAGAGATCAGTTATGCATTGCTAACAATGGTGGGCACTTTCAACAATTTATTCAGTAGTGTTCGTTTTTGATATTGTGTTCTTGTTTTAGCTTATTTCGTATGGTTGAAATTGTGCAATAAATGTAATGTTCCCGTTTATCATTAAGGCTGGCGTTTGGCTTATGTTGAAATAATAGGGACAGATTGATACATAGGAATCACGTATTGTCGATTCACACGCATCTTATGAAGTTAAACAAGGCTTCATTTCAAAGACGAATGTTGGCAGATCGGCGTAAACTATTTTATAAATGGTAACAGATTCGCTTGCGCTGTAAAATTGTATTCAAAATATCGACGCTTTTGTAGGCATTTTTCATTTGTATTTCTGTCATCCAACAGTAAAATTTACTTGTGAAAAATAGAAAACAGAAACTGTAAAATTGCTTACAGGAATATACGATTTTTGATCTTTCATTTAAGACCTCAGTGAACTATTTCTGACGTTTAATTATTGATAGTACGTGATTCCTAAATAAATTCAAGCTGTTGTCATTTAGGACGAATATTACAACGCCAAATGTCGGTTATCGGTGCTGTTTTTGCAGACACCTGATAAATTTCCACATAAATAGCGTATATATAGTTTAGGCATTGTACGACAGATGTCGTATTGTCGTTACAAAGCCATATACAAAACCAAGGTTGTGAACATGGCACGAAGTGCGTTAAATTTAGGACGTGGATATAGTCCCGTACGTGGGACCCGAAAATAAAATTTAAAGTCCCGCACGGGCGGAGTTAAAATCACGCGTTTGCCCGTTTGTCCTATGGTACGGGATTGCTAATTATTCGTTAGAATCCCGACATACTTTCATATACTTTTGCACTATAATTTCTAAAATGTTATTAGGTAGAGACGTAGGTAAATGAATATTTTAAGTTATTTAATAAAAACCGATTGCAAAACCGATAATAATTTAATAGAAAGCTACTAGATAGAATGAGCAACAAAATATATGTTTTTCTTTTTACCTATATATTAATAAGAATTTTACACTAACAAATGCCTATAATAAATCAGTATTGTGTGATCTTCCATAAAATACAAGATACAGTATTGATTTGCAGTAATTTTGGAGGCTCTTTAATTTTTCCTTTCTTTCTTTCTTGGTAAACCAATAGCTGTTAGCGATCTTCCTCTAGGTCTACCTCGAGATTTTATTGCTTCCTAAAAATATGTGATTACTAAAATCTAAGAAATGTCCGTAAAAGTAAATGCTTATAACATACCGGCAAACAAATGTTATGTAAACATGATCCATCATCAACAATTTCTGAATAATTCATATCACAAACGATTTCTTCTTTTGTCTCTACAGAATGGGATTAATCGAATTATAGAATATTGTTAACATTTTCTTCGCTCATAATGTCTACCAAATTTTTGGTGCTTTGGCAATCATGTTCTACTACTAGTAGATTATTATTACTGTAATAATCGTGTTCTACAAATCCTTCGTTCAATACCAAATTATTGGTGTTTTGGCAATTACTATATACGTCGTTTTGAAAATTAATAATTTCAACTTTCTCGTGAATGCAAAGTATTTTATAACATAATACTTTAATGTTGAGTTTGCGATACTGTATAACTTGGGGCAGTGATTTTTAGCATTGTCAAGAGTTTTGCAATTTAGTTTCGAAAATTGTACTTTATTCTGTTTTTCATGTAACATTATGGCTTCATTTAATTCTTCATAACTGTTAAAGGCATCGTTTATCTTTAATTCATATGAAGTTGCCATTATCAATCAATAACGTTAATAGCAGACGACAATATTAATTAATATACATCGATGAACAGAACAGCTGACCGACACACTATAAGAACGAGGAACGGATAAGAGTACAAGAGGAAAGACCGCGCAAACGTGTGATAAAACTTCGCCCGTGTGGGACTTTAAATTTTATTTTCAGGTCCCAAGTACGGAACTATATCCACGTTTGCAATGCAATGCAATGGGAAATGCGAAATTTACAATACGGTAAATCGCGAATACGAGTGACAGTGAATGATTATTATTAGAGCTCGGATTCATAGCTGTTTTGCTATACGTAATAATTAATAGCTGAACAGAAATGTTTAGAACGAAATATGAATTATGAAGAAAACAATTGTTGAAGAATATTTATTTTTAGGTTGAAAAAGAATGTTTTTCCGCAACCGTCTTGAAAGTCATTACTACTAAAATCTGTCATTAAAGTAGACGTCTCTCTTACTTTTATAACAGTTATATTATAGAGTTGTTGGGAACCAATTTGCTTTACATTGTCACAAACTCACAGTCTCTTATAAAAATATTATACAGTGTGGTACAAAAGTCTGGAACACCTGAAATATCTTGCAAAATCCTGTTTTGTGGCAAAACCGCTTGAAGGGGTCAAAAAGCATTGTAAATTTGCTATCTTTTGAAATACTCTAGAACTATATACAGTGGCGTACACCAGCAGGGTCAATTGGAGCATTTTTTTAAAATGATAACCCCAATATTTTGTTCGAGGAAGTGGAAGAGCACATCGTTTTGAGTATTGTAGTATAAAAGTTTTATGAAGTTGCATAAAGAAATTTTCGAGAAAAATGCAAATAAAGCAAGATGTTTCAGGTGCTCCAGACTTTTTTACCACACTGTATAGTCGTACAATATGCAGCCTTATGGAAACGATAATGAAGATTATTAAACATAAAAAAATTTTTAACCTGACTTGTTCAGCTGCTATACGCGTTAATCGTTACTTTTGATTGTTTAGTTACAAAACCGTTGTTTTAAATAACTAAAATATTTTATAATATTAATTTTAATCAAAATTACTATTTATTTCTAACTTTGATACGGCCATGTCGCTGGATGCGCGCCTCTAAAAAGCAGCATTATTTTATAGATGTTTTATAAGGATCACCTAAATAGTTTAATTATCACGTTCAACACAAAACTGTTGAATGTAGATATGCAATGTATAAATAAAACAATTTTAAAAATAATTTGTTTGATAGTATCTTGTAATGCTTAAATAATCTATTATAAAGTGGTAATCTCATTTCCAATGTGTTAATATTTGAATAATAATTTACTGTTGAACTAATTTCAGTGACTATTTCCCGCATCTCCTATTATCCAATCAAACGCCATAATTTTCCAAAATTCAACCAATCACGTGTTTTTATAGTGGCAAAAAATCAAAATTTTTCCTTGAAATTTTATCAGTTTCTTTTACCACTTGTATCCGTGGAAACCACCAAATATGTTGTTTTAAGCAATGTGGCATTTGAAAAACGTCATTAAACTGTCATTGTGAATATATAGTATAAATGTCATATTCATTGTATACTGATACAAAATTAACCCATATTTGGGAAATACTCCACGAAATGTGTTTCGGGCTCATGATTTTGCTCGGAACACGTTTTACTCAAGATTTGTTGTTTTTTGGCAATGCTCTCAACAAAATAACTTTGACAAATTCCCTCATCTATAAAGTTAGTTTGTCTTGTGACATTGCCAAAACAAGAAACTTTCGCAAAACATTTTCACCGGCAAAATCATTTGCCCTTAATACATTATTACTGATAAAAATTCAGTCATTAAAATAAGTACATTTTGGCTTAAATATCATGAATCTGGGAAGTATATAGCTGGTTGAAGAAGAGAAATTATAACCCTGTATAGTGTATATGCTAGGATACCTGACTCTCGCTCAGGAGACCCGTGTTCATTTCCGCTACCGAAAACTTTTTTAAAAATTGAATTGTAGTTTATATCTTCACGTACATTACAAATAATAATGTAACAGATTAGTTTTTTACGTAATACGTATGTACTTTCTTGCTTAATTTACTACTAATGTACTTATTAAATGTTGTATTCATATATTATAGCATATATCCATTTCCACCACTTGGGGGGGTGGAATTTTAGAAATCATTTTATTCTATGAAATATTTACCCCTTTCTAAAGATTTAAAAAACACATCTATATACCAAAAAAGAATGCTCTAACTTAACAATCACAGGAGATACAAGGAGTTCTATACTTCACCCCGAATGCAGATTCGAACTTTAAGGGTTGATTAGGGTAAAATCCCGAAATGAGTTTTTAGACATTTGCAGTGGATACTTATGCAAGCAAACACCAAGTCGATATTTTACCGGATCTAAGAGATACTGACGAATTCGTGAAAACACAGTTTACCCCTTTTCGTCTCTTTAAGAGTAATTTTTTCAAAAAATAATTCAAAATGTTAATTACTTCGTTACATTTTTTATTATTTACCGACAATTAGTATTTTTTAGAAATGTAAATTGGATAAAGAAAAATCTCATTTGGACAACTATAAGAAAACATTTACTGGATTTTTGTAACAGTAATTCATTAACAGGGCTAGATTAGAGTTTCTAGAAGCCATTTAAATAGCTATCAATTAGAATTGAAAAATATTTCTCCTAAAAAGCGCCTTGCATAAAAACGGAAAAATTCTGCAAACATACTACTTTTCGGTAAATGATAAAAAATCTAAAGAAGAAATTAACATTTTATATAATTTTTTCCACTTATAAATCTTTAGTCTTCACATAAAAATTTTTGATTTTAATATTAAGTCTTGGTATGTGAAATTTTGAAAAAATATTTCAAAAATTAATAATTAGCTAAAGTTATAAAAAATAGGAGTTTTTTGGCCTGGAATTGTTTAGTTAGCTAAAAATAACACACTCTAAAAAAAACTGATTGAAATCTTACTTAGTTTCCTAAAAATAGCACTTTTTGGATTTTGACAATTTCGGAAAACTCCATTTTCTAAATAAGTAAAAATCACTCGGTATATATGATAGGGGCTAAATAGGTTTTTAGACAAGCACAAATTATTGACGTAAAAAGTTGTTTTGAAAAATCAAAATAATATTTTTCCCATATTAGGCAGACTTTTTGGCGGTCACTGTACATAATAGATTCAGAATTTGGCAGAATCACTTGGTTCCTGTTTATTTTAACTAAATTTCACAGATTTCTTTGTTATAGTGACTGAAAGGCCAAGAAGCATAAAGCACCGGATTCAAGGTAAAATGAGGTTTCGATAATACACACATACAAAGGCCATGAAGCTTATTTTACTTAAAATCACAGAATAATCTTAAAATTATCTGCACCGGCAAAAACATCTGTCCGTGTTTTTGGCCCACATCTGCTTAGAACACACCTGCTCAGCAGAGAAACAAACCCTTGCATAAGTTGAATAGCGAGGTAGAAATTATAGGGTGGAAAATTCGAGTGCGTCTATATTAATACAGATACCAGCACCACACAACAGGATAAAGAAAGAGGGAAGATTGGTGAATTTTCTTCGTTTCAATCCCCAGCCTTAATAGCATTACGAAAGCCGTTTAAAATTTTAAAAATTGAAAAACAATGTAGAACGTATGATTCTATTTTGGTAGAAACAAGAATAAACAAATCAAAGTTCATTTTTGCAACCGTGTATATGCCGCCCAACTCAGGACCTAATGATTACAAAGAATACTTCGAATTTATTGCTAAATACATTAAAGACGATAATAGTAATATATTTATCTCCGGAGACTTTAACTTGGGAGATATCTGGCAAAAAGATTTAAATCATTTCAATATATCTGCATTTAATGAGTCTTACAAACAATTTGTCGAAGGGATGAATGCATCTTCTCTCGAATTATGCAATGGCATAAAGAATCATAATAATAAAACATTAGATCAATTCTTAACTAATATATACAATGTACCCCACGTTAAAGTGACCAAATGTGATTTTCCAATCTCACCTGAAGATGCACATCACCCAGCTTTGTCAATTAGTATAAATTTAAAAACTAAAATCAAAACTAAACATGCCGATACTAATTTTATGCATTATAACTTTAAACGCGGTAATTTCGAACTATTCACTGAACTTGTTCGCGCAGCTGATTGGACATCTGTATTATCTCAAAATAATATAAATACCGCATTGCAAGAATTTTACAATATCTTCTATTCTATAATGGACACTGCAGTACCTAAAGTAAAATACAGTTCAGCTCATTTTCCCGTTTGGTTTACTAACGAAATTAGAAACTGCTTCAAAGAAAAGACTAAATTAAAAAAAGTAAGACATCTTTCTACAGATCACTACAATCGTTTTTCAGATATTCGGAGAAAATTAAAAAAACTTATAAGAGATGCACACACTAACTACATAAATAATATTGAACAGTCCTTATACCATGATCCTAACCAATTTTGGTCTTACATAAAAGAAAAACAGACGAACGATTCACATGTTACAATGAAAATGAATGGTCACGAAATAGAAACTGATAGAATTGCCGATAATTTTGCTATTTTCTTTCAATCTGTCTATAATGAAACCCCAGCGGCGTATACCGTTCAATTTGATGATGTCGTGTATACGAGTGATTTGTTGAATATTGAAGCGATTACGCAGCTTGATTATGAACGAGCTATTAAAAAGCTCAAGCCAAAGAAATCAGCTGGAATAGACAAAATACCACCCTATGCTATAAAGGCTTATGCAGATTGGCTTAAAGAACCTCTACTTCATATTTTTAACTTGTGTCTGCAAACAGGTTCATTTCCTGAATGTTGGAAAACTGTCTTAGTAACACCAATCTTCAAATCGGGTGATAGATCAAGTGTGGAAAACTATAGACCCATAGCACTTTTACCTGCTGTCGCTAAAGTATTCGAACAAATCATATACGATAAAGTGTGGAATCATATAAACCCCTATATTAACGATTGCCAACATGGTTTCGTTTCAAAAAAATCCGTTAATACAAATTTGACAAATTTTTTTCATGACGTTAAGACTAATCTAGAAAATAAATTTCAAACCGATGTAATATATACTGACTTTGCAAAAGCCTTTGATCGAGTCGATCACGACATCTTACTTCAGAAATTGTACCGTAATGGACTTACCTCAAATACTTTAAGACTATTTATATCATACCTGCAAAATAGGCACTTTGTTGTAAAGCATGATGGAAATACATCTGGTAAATTTAAAGCAAACTCAGGAGTTCCACAAGGCTCAAATCTGGGGCCATTGTTATTTTTAATATTTATAAATGATTTGCCAGATTGTATTCGAAATTCAAAGTGCCTATTATTCGCAGATGATATGAAGTTATATAAAAAAATAGAAACTATTAATGATTGTTGTAGATTACAGGCAGATATAAATCGTATCTACGAATGGAGTTTAATTAATAAATTACATTTTAATATATCGAAATGTCATAAAATGGTCATAACAACTAAACAGAATAAAATACTATTTAATTATCAAATGAACAGCGTCAATTTGACAAAAATCGAAATTGTTAAAGATTTGTTAGTTGAATATGATTCCAAGTTAAGATTTGATTCTCATGTTGAACGGGTTTGTGGAGAGGCATCACGCAGCTTGGGTTTTATTATTAGGCAAACGAAAAATTTTAATCAAATAAAATCAATACAAATTTTATACTATACTTTTGTACGGCCAAAACTCGAATACGCATCCATTGTCTGGTATCCTCAAACTTTTCATCATAAAATACAAATAGAAAAGGTTCAAAATAGATTCTTAAGGTATTTATATTTCAAAAAATACAAATCCTATCCAAATTACTTAACTACCAGAACGATAGAGCTCCGTAGGACATTTGAAACTTGGAGTTTGGAAAATCGCAGACAATTTAGTGTGTTAATGTTTGGTTATAAATTATTAAACAATATAATTTATGATTCTAAACTTCTTGCTTTGCTAAATTTCAAAATCCCTACTAGACCCTTACGACCGTCAGCAATTTTTGCTGTACATTCACAACCTTTTAAGTGTAATTCTCCTATAACAGTATTTTTGCAGCTTGCCAACCAAGTTATGTCTGTTACCGATTTAGATTTTGCTATGAATTTTTGCAACTTTACTAAATTATTAAACCAGCATTTTAATGTAGTAAGTTGTTCTTAAAATATATAGATCAATCTTCATGGCTGCCTTCTCAGGCATTTAATTTGTCGCATTAGAGATTCTGTTGTTAGGATGTATATTGTGTATATATATGTTTATGTGTATATTTATATGTATATTTCCTTGCATTTTTATATTGCTACGGTTTTTATATATTTTTTTGGTACATTCCCTTGTAATGAGGCAACGCCTGTTTGGGAATAAAATAAAATAAAATAAAATAAATAATGTATAGTGTCTAGACTGAATGCAGTAAACACATTATAAACTTGCATTTCTAGGATTTCTGGTAGATGTTTGTGCGTTGACAAATGACGAAATAACAACCGATTAACAAAATATATTCAGACAATCTTGTGAAACAACACATACAAATAAAAAAGTGCAGTCAATATAGAAAAGCTTAGAACAATTCTAGTAAAATTTAAGGTACTGTAGAAAAAGGCCAAGCACAAGAATGTTTCCTTATGTGGTCTATTTACTACTTTTATTAAAAATGTATACCTAAGTCAATTTATAATTTATTTTGAAAAATACATATATTAGAAATATTTATATTTGTCTGTTGGAAATAAATAAATTTAAGAAAAATTAAAATAAATAAATTTGTTAAAACTCCAACTTATTCTATATTTATCACCATATAAATTTTGCGATTGTAACAGAAACTCGTTAAATTAATGTTAATGTGAATTAATTTACATGTTTTTTTATTAAAATTTGTTTAATACAAATAACGACAATTTTTAAACTCAGTAAAACAATTATAATATAATAATAATAAATAATAATTTATTTAATTCATATATATATATACAGGGTGTTTCATTAATAATTGGAAATATTTTAACTGTAGAATTCTGGGCTTAAAATATTAATATTTAACCCAAATCACTTAGATAAAATGTGGCTTGTTACTGAGATATAGGGTGTTTTATTTAAAAATTTAAAAATGATTTTTCCCCATTACTTTAAAACTATTTGACGTATCCGTATCATATTTGGCAGGAAGTTTAGACTCTGTAAACCATGCTAAATTATGTTAAATAAACGTTTCTGGCTACTACCAGAGGCGTACCACAGGGGCAAGTGGGTGGTTGACCCTTCCCAAATTCTACGCCACTAGCGGAATTGCCATTTTAACACAATTTTTCGATTCTCCAATACTTTCTATGTAAATAACATACTCTTCCTTCGTCACGATAACGTCATTATTTTTCGAGATATTTAAAGTTAAACATAAAGCTGAACAGTTATTTTGATTTTAATGTGTATTAATTATGTCGGTGTTTTTTGTCATAAGATTGCATCTATTACGCAAATGAAACTTTAATCCGTATTAACAAAAAAACATAATGTTATTTATTGAAATTTCTTGAAACTAATACATAGATGCATTCAACATAAAAAAAATGTATCCATGTATTCGTTTCAATAAATTTCAATAAATAACATTATATTTTTTTGTTAATACGGATTAATGTTTCATTTGCGTAATAAATGCAATCTTATGACATAAAACACCAACATAATTAATACACATTAAAATCAAAATAACTGTTCCGCTTTGTTTAAATTGAAATATCTCGAAAAATAATGACGTTATCGTGACGAAGAAAGAGTATGTTATTTACATAGAAAGTATTGGAGAGTCGAAAAATTGTGCTAAAATGGCAATTGCGCCAGTGGCGTAGAATTTGGGAAGGGTCAACCACTCACTTGCCCCTGTGGTACGCCTCTGGTAGTAGTCAGAAACGTTTATTTAACACAATTTAGCATGGTTTACAGTGTCTAAACTTCCTGCCAAATATGATACGGATACGTCAAATAGTTTTAAAGTAATGGGGAAAAATCATTTTTAAATTTTTAAATGGAACACCCTATATCTCACTAACGAGCCACATTTTATCTAAGTGATTTGGGTTAAATATTAATATTTTGAGCCCAGGATTCTACAGTTAAAATATTTCCAATTATTAATGAAACACCCTGTATATATATATATACAGTCTGTTCTATAAAAAAGGCCCCGCCTTCTAGCTACTTTATTATTTATTTTAGACCCAATAAACCTTATATCAAATCAAATGACACATAAAAACCTACATTTTAACACAATCAACAAATTTTTATCTGCAATTGTTTCAGAGTGGTGACGTCATGTGCAATTTTTTTAAATGACACTGTACATATATTTTTTGACATTTTCTGGTAGAGGTTTTTTTTCTCTTTTCAACAATATAAATATTTCATGCACTTGCATAAAAAAATTTTCGTGAAAAATTACAAAAACTTTTTCACAGTGAAAGGCCATGATACAAAACTGTAAACAAAAGTGTAACTCAGAAAAACAAAACAAATAGTAGCCAAACGCTTTAACTGTCAGATTTCAGAATAATCTAAAGTGTTTATTGTTTTGTTTTTCTGAGTTACACTTTTGTTTATAGTTTTGTATGGTGGCCTCCCACCGATAAAACAGTTTTTTAATTTTTCTCGAAAATTTTCTTATGTAAGGGCATAAAATATTTATATTGTTGAAAATAGAAAAAAAACCTCTACCAGAAAATGTAAAAAAATATATACAGTGTCATTTAAAAAAATTGCACGTGACGTCGCCACTCTGAAACAATTGAAGATAAAAAATTTTGATAGTGTTAAAATGTAGGTTTTTATGTGCCATTTGATTTGATATAAGGTATATTAGGTCTAAAATAAATAATAAAGTAGCTAGAAGGCGGGGCCTTTTTTATAGAACAGACGGTATATATACATTCCAATAAGCTAACCTAATAGCTTGTCTAGGCATTAATATACCGGGTGATTTTATAACCAAGACTGACGCAAAACCTCACCTGCTAACCTCGAATTTGACATAGACTTACAGTGCCACCTACATATTATTCATATAACAAATATTTCATAAGTAGCTTGATGGAAAAACATTTATAATCACCCGATATAAATGTGTAGAAATACATAAAATGTTGATCCTTGATATAATAAACCCATAACATATCCTTTACAGACAGTACGCCACTGTCAAACGGAAACAACTATCCGCCATATGCAACCTCCATTCTCGACGCAACCTCATCTGCTAAATGCTCCTTCCTGTTGTTTTATATTCAAATAATTTTTTAAATAAAAAAATTGAAGTTCGCCATTTTGGATTCAATGACGGTCAATTATCACTTTATTTTATTAGATTATAAGTTGCAGTATATGCACGATATAGAATATGAAATAGATATTCTGGTTTTTAAAACATATTTACTTTATTTATATTTTAAAATAATAACTTATCTCCAAATAGCCCCCTCGCTCACCCCAGTCGCGGGTCCCAACATAAGGAACAAAATGACACCACCCTCAATACTCAATCACAAAAATGCACACGGGATATCAAAAATTGTAGTTAGAATATCAACCATTAGTTTACAGGTGTTGTATATGCTGGAAGCAATTGCTAGTTGAATTTATTATTGTTGTAACTTAGAAATAACAACTTGAAACAATTCTCGCTATTTGTTTGGCCGTAAAATATTCTGCATCCTTAATTTGTACCATACCCACTAACAGGAATTGGTGATTTCGACATCTTTGACGTTTGGTACACGCCCACTAATTCGACGTTTTGGACATTTTCGGCGATATGTCCACTCACAGGATTCGGCGTTTTGTCCAGGCTAACTAATTCGGCGATTTGTCCATTTTCGGCGATATGTCCACCGACAGAATTCGGCGTTTTGGACATTTTCGGCGTTTTGGACATTTTCGGCGTTTTGTCCACGGTAACTAATTCGGCGATTTGTCAATTTTCGGCGATATGTCCACCGACAGAATTCGGCGTTTTGGGCATTTTCGGCGTTTTGTCCACGGTAACTAATTCGGCGATTTGTCCATTTTCGGCGATGTGTCCACCGGCAGCATTCGGCGTTTTGGGCATTTTCGGCGTTTTGTCCACGCTAACTAATTCGGCGATTTGTCCATTTTCGGCAATATGTCCACCGACACAAACGGGGGTTTTGATCAAAATCAAGCGATGGCAACTTTCCGATCCATGTGGGGTCACATTTTACACGGTTCGGCGATTTGTCCATTTTCGGCGATATGTCCACGGACAGAATTCAGCGTTTTGGGCATTTTCGGCGTTTTGTCCACGATAACTAATTCGGCGATTTGTCCATTTTAGGCGATATGTCCACCGAGAGAATTCGGCGTTTTGGGCATTTTCGGCGTTTTGTCCACGCCAACTAATTCGGCGATTTGTCCATTTTCGGCGATATGTCCACCGACAGCATTCGGCGTTTTGGGCATTTTCGGCGATTTGTCCACTCAAACGAATTCGGCGTTTTGGGCACGATTCGGCGTTTTGGGCATTAAAATACGATTCGGCGTTTTGTCCATTCGGCGATATGTCCTAGACCCTAAAAAGTCATCATTGTATCAAATTTTCAAATTCGTATCAGAACGTCCTTTTGATGTCGCCAACTGTGAGTATGTAATTCATGGCGGAAATATAATTCATCATGTTGTATGGCCGAGTCAAGGCACATTTAAGGAGATTTACAGCACATACGTAAAATTTGTTAGAAGGCATTATGGGAAAAATATCACAATTGTTTTCGATGGTTACGGTAATAATCCCACCAACACAAAAAGTATTGAACGCAAACAGAGAATTTTAACAAAAACATCTCCCAAAGTTATTTTTGAGCAAAATACGCCAATTACTGATCCTAAAGAAAAAATATTAAGCAACATTGTGAACAAAGAACGATTGATTTCTCAACTAGTTCAGATCTTTCAAAATAAAGAGATACAAACTATAACTGCGGATGATGATGCTGATACAGTAATATTCAAACTGCTATTTAAAAAAGTTTCAAATCCGAAACGGTCGTAATTGTAGGACAAGATTGTTACGGTATTAAAACAACTTTACGTCACCCACCCAAGGTGAGCATCGCACCCCGGAATCAGTCCTGGAAAACTGGCACATTTGCCCTGAGATTTGCTAAAAACAGGCTAAAGGCCACGGCTGGAACGCTCAGGGAGTCGGGCGTGAGTCACACGATACGTTCTGGGCAAGCGTGTTGAGGCATATATATAGGGTACGTCAAAATTATGAGGGCGCCACCAAGTCTGTCATAACCCGGATAACCGGGCCTGGGCGGTTAGACGGGGGCGAAGTATTCAAGACACTCCGTCGATAGGGGTACTCGTGAATTATAAACTCACACAACGATTTCGTGATGGCAAAAATACTTAGATCATGAAGTGGGGCTTTTTCAGCCACGGCAATGTCAACCACCAAGCTTACCTGCACGCTCTGATCTCACTGGCTCCACCGTACATTTATCTCCTCAATGATGGGCGCACGCTGAAACAGAACATGCACAAAGCGACCAAGAATAAAGCGTCTCTTAATTATATAAGCGTCTATTATTCAATTCTTACATTGGGGCAGCGAAGCGTGCCGCAAACATTGCGTTAATTCTTATAAATAAGCATCAGCTGATGGGCGCACTACTGTTACTAAACAACACCCATAACTGTACAAAATCAAAAGCAGTTTGACATATGAGTCCCACAAAGGGAACGCTTGTTCATAAAAATGCTCACATGATAATTTGGGCAAACACAGCAAAGCCCAAGTGAGGGAAGTGATTAGATCAAAAATGAGCGAGCGACGCCACTTCGCGACAACAATTTAAGATGCGAAGGGTACGTTTTTAACGGCGCACAAGATTTCACATCAAGTTCGCGCACATGCAATTTTACCGCGACCAAACTGGCGTTGCCGCCTTACAGTACGTATGCCAAGAGTTCAGCAATTATTCACATGATTAAGCGCACAGCTCGCGCACGAGAAGTTAGTATGATTCAATGGTTACAAATACCTTAATTTTATTGGTGACGGCCCAAGAGATCGGCATGCGGTCCAGCTGGCGGGAAACAGGTTGCCTGTGGCAATTCATTCGCCGCTAAAACGGCCGACGTTTGAATGGTCTGGATGCGCCCAAAATGGCGACAAAGGCTGCCGCTTCAACAAACGCCGCTACGACGGCCAAACTAGCCCAAGTGATGTCCTACCTCAACGGAATCCTCGCACAACGAGCTAAAGGGAACACTCCCTTACGTGACGACGTAGAACCGGGCATGGAATTCCATCACACCTACGCCTTGGCGTAAATAAGGTCGCCGCTAACGACACACACACACCTCCCTTGTTCAATCGCCTGAGTTGAACTGCCCAAGCAAGCAGCGTTACGACCCCCCGCAGTGGCGTGAGCCAAAACGGCGTTACCACGTGACTCTCGACAGCCAATGGCGATGCGCCCAATAAAACAAATAAGTTCCGGTGACAAAGACAGCGCGAGGCCTCGCAGTCACACCAACAGCGTAAATTCTAGAAGGTTCGGAAATCCTGCGAGCGTTAACACCCGACTGTCAAAGTACCAACAAAGGGGTGCCCCGGATGACGAGAAATACTGCGCTTGAGGCCAAATATGTGCAAAATAATTATTATGGAATTAGGCGATGAAGCCAAATAAGTAACTAAAAGGGTTTAACATACGGGCACGCTGCCCTAAAGCCTAGGTGGCTAATTAAAATACAAAATGACCTGACAAGATGTCGATCTTCTTACCTTAATTATTGCCCTAACGCCAACTGAAAAGGATATTAGACTACTAAGGAAGGCCCAAGGTAATATAGAAGCAAGAATTTATAGCTTTAAAAGATTTACAGTTGTCAAATGTCCTTAAGAACTCAAGAGAAACAGTTCTTTTTGCTCACGCATTTAGTAGTAGTGACACAACATCTACTTTTTTTGGAAAAGGCAAACTACACAGTTACTAAACTCGAAAACAAATTTACAAGAAGTTGTTAAAACCTTTAACAAACCAAACTCTACAAAACAGGATATTACTAAGGCTGGGGAAATATTTACTCTTGCACTATATAAAGCAGAAAAAATTAAACGTCAATAAATCATCAGAGGTATGTTCTGTTTAACACCTCGGTTAGCAATTCTAGTCAAACGGTTACTTTGGAAAGGCTACCCCCGACGTTTGCAGCTTTACAACAACATTCGTTGCGGGTTTACTACCAAATTCAGGCTTCTCATGGAAATGTTTTACAGCCAGAATAATACCTGTTTTGACTACTGAAACATCAGCTTCCTTATCGATTTTAGAGTTAATTTCGTGTGCCTGCAAAATGGCTGCGGAAAGCGATGCGGATGTTTCAGGGTTGGTTTAAAATGTTCGGTTATGTGTATGAACTGTTACGGACAAGGATGCTTTAACGCGGAACGTACCAACGAAATTGAATTTGAGGAAGAATAAATGCCTTTAGTGGATTAGGCCTCAAGGGGAAACCATATAAAAAACGCGCCGGCAAACTCTACCTCCTGGGTGGTGTGGAAACGAGTTTGGTTTAGGAATCGCTAATGGTTATTTTTGGTTCTTACTAAATTCTATATAATTTAACCGAATGCTACAAAACAGAATATTACTAAAGCTGGAGAAATATTGTGTTACCATCCAAAAGCGTTTTTGTTACCTACCCCTAAGTTTGCGGTCGATTAACGTAAAAACTCTTAATAATCTGCAGATGACCTATAGGACATGTTTTATAGAAAATTTAATTCTAAATATTTTTCAATACCTCACCAATTAGGGATGGGAACTTTTCGACCCTGTATTGCTACCCCCATTAACTGTCGATTCAGAAAATATCAGCATATTACATTTTTTTTTCTATTTTTTCCGTGTACTATGAGAGCTGGCAGGCACGCTGATCCAGAAGGCCGTGGTGTAGACCTTCGAAATTTAGTTAAAAACCAAGTTTTGATGTTGGTTACAAATGAAGTTAGCAAGGTAACTCAAAACTAAAATTGGCACATATTTTCAAATGTTTCATTAAACTTACGAAAGTACTGTACAAAATCTGGTGTTATGCACGCACACAACTTCTGCCCAAAAATAATTTGTCTCTGAAACCCCGTTTCACCACTATAGAGTTTTAATTTTATGTCATGTCCATCGTCTTAGACTTAAAAGTAAATGCCATTTTCGCAATCAACGTCCCAAAAAACCTCGTTGTGGTTCGCACGTAAAGTATATACCCGCGCAGCTGACTGCAACGACCTATGTTAGCTCGTCGTGCCTTTGGCATTGTAACGGACACTATAAAACGACACGGAATTGTTTTCACAATCACTTGTACACAAACCAAATTTGAATGTCTGACTGACTGACTGACTGACTGCGACGACCTATGTAAGGCATTTGCTCATAAATTGCTATTAGTGTCTTATCTCTTCCGCCTTCGGTTACCTGATGCGGATTATGACATGATGGGGAAAACCCTTCAAACCATTAAGCAACAACTGCAAATAGAAAGACACACTTTCGATATTTTCCAATTTTCCGGCTTTCCCTTTGGATTTTTCCAAATTTTCTTTTTTGCTAAACCACCTCGGGAATAAGACCAACATAACAAAAAAAAATCATTCAAATCGGTCAAGTCGTTCTCGAGTTTTTGCGTTACTAACACACGGCGATTGATTTTTATATATAGATAGATAGATTCCATATTTGGAAGCAGTCTAACATAAAATATTGGATAAAACTCGTACATAATAGGCTTTATTGTAGAGCCCGGTTTATTTGACTCGCTCGTCAAATAGACCGGGCCTTACATTTTGTACTAGTAGTATAAACTACTACTATTTCGAAACTTATCGCTTACATTTTGGGGCACTCCGTATACAGTGTATCCAAGATAAGGAGGGCCAGTATGGGGATCTCGTTAATTGTAAGAAATACAAATTTGATTAATTGGGATGGTTTTTCGTTTTTGAATTATCTCAAAAAAACCTTTTTTTATTTTATTTTTATTTTTTCTGGCGTTGGTTACGCTGATTTTGTCGTTTTGCATGTAATAGTTGAAATAATTAATTAGATTTCGCAATTCACGTTTATTTCGTGAATTTTATAATAATTTTCCCTAAGTGGTTAGGCAACCCTATTAACTTAATTCTCAAATTTTAATATGGAACAGCGCTGTCTTTATCAGTTTAAAGCACACTCTGCATTCCTCAGTTTTTCTGTTGGCCCACTTTAGAATTTTTGGAACTTTGATAAGCTGAATTGGGCTGTTTTTGGGCAAATTTTTTGGCCATTTTCCTGGCGAGTCTTGTTTCGTGTAAATTGGATCGCTCCATTGGGGTCCCTGTCTCAACGGTCTTGGTGGCCAACTTCATTTTTGGAAGATTATGAGAGGCATCGCAACCACTTTTGAATGTTCCGGTGATTTGGGTTATATCGCCGGCATTCGTTTCGTCACTGACGGATTTGGACGTTCCTTCTTCACGCGCTTGACTGAACGATTTGGCTGCATTACACCTTTTAAGGTTAGTAGTTGGTAGTTGCCAACGATTTCCTTCCTTTAACGCCGTAATCTACCTGGAAAATTTGTACTTTTAGCCTTTTTTATGTTACCCTGGAAATGCGTTTCTACTTGGATTGGTTCTCGTCGTGTTGGTGTAATTGGTTTCGCCTGGATCATGCGGTGCTTTGCGAGCTGGCTGGCCGCCTGTCCCTGCAGCCTAGATTTGCTGTCGTTCCCCCTGCGCGCGCTGTCGATTAGCACATTTCGAGGGTCATCTGCGGCCTGGGGGGAGGCCGTCTCCTTGGCTGGTTGTCACGTCTCCACCAGCAGCTCGGCCCCCACGTGCCGTGTGTATCTGAGGTTTTGTAGTGTTTTAGTTTGTACTGTATGTTAATTTGAATTGATTAGTATGACCTTTTGAACTGCTATTTTAGTATTTTGTGTATAACGACTTTTGGTGCCTATTTGAGTTATTAGATATTGGATTAATTGGTTCACTTATCCGTTTGTTTAGCAGCCATGTTTAGATTGCTTTGATTTGTGTTGCGGCTGTAACGTCGTGTAGTGCATTAAACTCGACGTATATTTGAGTTTGCTTTTAGAAATGTCAATTTTGTGCTGTGGTTATGCTCCCGCTTACGGGACTCTTATTGAGTTTAATTAGCTGCACGTTTTTGAATTTTTATAGTCAACTTTAGGGTTTAGGATGACCGTAAGTACTGACTTAGAGCTCCAGAGAACACCCTATTTCTTATAGGACCTAGCACCCCTGTAAGATCTCATAACCTGCTGATACCGCCCCCCGTCTAAATTTTGTGTACCGTAAAGTTAATTTATTAAGCCAATCATCGGGGTTGAGTGTTGGCCTTACAATATGTTTGCGCTATTCGCACCCCTTTGTTTTGCACTCCGCTTAAAGGAGTATAGTTGAGTTTAAAGCTTTCTTTGGTTTTGATCGTAGGTTAATGTAGTCATGCCACGTGTTGTGTCGATCTCCGCTTCACGGTGACCGCCACTGTATTTGTGATTAGACATGCGACTGCGTTTATTTAATTGATATAGAATTTGAGCACAATCTAGGTGATTACAAAGTATCTACCGCCCTTCTGGCTGGTTTAGTTTTACATGGCACTATATAGGTCAACTTATGATTTTTACTTGTGATAATTTGTATTGGTTGTGATATTTATTGGTATTATTTATGTATTGACTGCGATAGATCTATATTATTGGTTGATTTGTCTTATATGTGGTATGTGTTTTGTATGAGTTTGTTGATATTGATTGTTG